>PNEQ01045097.1:16535-88625 GCA_003012365.1 Medauroidea extradentata
TGTTTATATGTGTGTGTGAGTGCATGTGTGTTTATATGTGTGTGTGAGTGCATGTGTGTTTATATGTGTGTGTGAGTGCATGTGTGTTTATATGTGTGTGTGAGTGCATGTGTGTTTATATGTGTGTGTGAGTGCATGTGTGTATGTGTGTGTGAGTGCGTGTGTGAGTGCATGTGTGAGTGCGTGCATGCGTGCGTGTGTGTGGGTGGATGCACGACCACATGTGTGTACATGAGTGTGCGCATGCATGCGTGTATACAGTAAAACCTCTCGATAACAATCTTACACAATTCCTGATAATAACGTTGTTATAAAGAGGATTTACAGTACAGTAAACCTCTATTTTACAACTCCACGGTTCTCGAAAAATGGGTCCTTATAGAGAGGTGGTTGTAAGAAAAGGGTTCATTATAAAGGGATTTTACTATATTTCACTGAAACAAATATAAAGCTTATAAAGATACTAATATTTACTAAGCGATAATAAGTTTGATGTGCGCAGTATACTGTACAAATTGATGTGGACTCAAGCATGGCAAACAAAGAATATATTTTTAGTGCAATATTATATTGCATTTGTATTTCCATTACTTTATCACTATCATCTCACAAACAAATATTTTAAACACTTAATAACCTTTGAATAATTTATCATGATTTTCATTGCATTATTTTAGCTGTGGACTCAGATGTATTTTAATTAAATTTATCACAATCTTCTCTACATTTTTTGGGGATAGATTATATTTTTTTTCATGCAGAGTGTGTGAGAGAAAGTAGAAGAGAAGTGAAAGTTAGTCTCCACTTTGCAAATATCTGTATTGAGCATGCTGCGTAACTCCATGTATGTTCAAGAGCATTCTAACAAAAGTTGTTAAGTTTTTGTAGATTTCTTTATTTACTTCACAGATGTGACTTACTACATAATGATAACTAAAATATGTTATTATTACATGCTAACATTTTATAAAACTATTTATTGCCAATTTCTTACAATAAGCCTACATTTTATTTTTTTTAAATAAAATATATTATATTTTTAGCAGGTCCTCAGAATTATGTCGCTGATATCAGGTCCAGTGTTAGATTGAGGTTCTACTGTAGACAATAATTTCAAAAGTTAGTATCTACTACTGGGTATCAATTATTTTATGTGGAACATATTCTACAAGTATTAAAAACAATCACAACAACAAAAATCCCTCTGTCCTGTTCAAGCTAAAAACATCTTTAAACAAACACAGAAGCGCCCAAAATACAGATTGTAAATATGACTTACAGTAAATTCGAACACTCGGATGGCATCAGTCGACGTGCCACAGTAGACCAAGCTATTCTCCAGAAGAAGGCTATATGCAGTGTGGCCAGAGTGACTGCTAACACTTCGCAGCAGCAAACCTAAGCATATCACACACATTACTGAACATGCACACATTTTTACTTGCACAAGTGTCACTGTTTAAATAAAATTCTGATGTTAAAAAATAAAAACCTCTTTTTATTAGCTCTGATTCAAAATTTTCCTTTATTTTACACCTGATTTCTCTTTCCTTATATAAACCTCATACAACATAACTTTCCCTGTTTACTCTGTCCAGCATTTACACAACTCTTTAGCAGATTCCTTGAATAGTTAATATAAAAACAGTTTCACCTACAAAGTCTCTTGCTCATTAAATACTTACACATTTAACAGCAAACAAGTTATCTGCATTTAGTTAATCCCCCGGTTAACAGCACACTTATGTCAGCAATGTTTCTCACATGGAGTAGATCATACACCACATTACAAAATTTGCTGTATTTACCCACCTACCACTAGCACTTTTTTTTCTTCCAAAAACAAAATTGAAAAGTAGGGATGCCGGTTATACACGGAAATAAAACTTTTTTTTTAAATATAAATAAGGCTTGCAAAAGTAGGGTTAATCATACATTACAGACTGCAGGAATGATTTCTTATAATGGAAATATAAATATGAAACATCAGTAAATATGCCACACCAGCATTACCGTCAACCAAGGAAAAGGCAGTGAACGTGTACCGTTTATAGCAGCTGCCGACCTACTGGGACACGCCGAGCTTACGGGCATCGTACTGTACTGAGCTGCGCCAAGACAGTGAGCACTTAGATCCTTTCACCCATTAGATGAGTTACCATCTAGGCACTCAAGAGCACAGTGTGTGGTGGCGCAGAGAATCAAAACTGACCTAGTGTTTCGTAGGGATGTGCAAATAGTGGATTTTTTGTTAGGGTATTTTCAAATTGAATATCAAAACTTTCAAACTGAATGTCAAAACTTTCAAAATTGGATAAAAAATTTTCGAACACAGTGCGAATAGTTTAGAATTCGAAAAGTTCTTAATAAATACTCATTTGGCAGCCCAAAGCAATGAACTACTCTTGTGCCACTCTTGATAAAAAAAAATGTAATTCTAAGAGCAGAAATCTAAACACATATTTTTTAACTTTCAAATAAGAGCACAACATACTTGTGAATTATTGCTACAATAGCACCATCTACAAGACACCACCGCCAAGATACCACAAATAAGAATACTAGGCATCAAAATTAAGACATTTGACTGCTAACAGTGTAAGTATGACATCGACTTATCACAAGTTAACTTATATGAGCATTTGGCAGCAGGACTAGATTAACATTAACTCTCACAGATTGAATTAGATGTAACGCGACTTCCCTACAACTCATTCAAGTACGTTTGGGGTAGCATAGGTGTTTGTATGGTTCATTCACTGATGTACTGAAGTATAACTTGTCTGTGGACTTTTTCAAAATGAAATTGAATATGCAAGCAGCAAAATGTACAAACATGCAATGTGACAAAATATATTCCATATTCCGGTCTTTTTGAGAACTCTTCTCTACTTATTGATGATGGGAACATAAAGATTTCATTTCCAGAAGAAAACCAATTTTTCGCAAATTACTTCAAACAGCCAACCAAATCAAGCAAAGCAGCACACAATGTATTCAATATTTTAAGGTGCCTAAACAAATTCTTCCCAGAAAAAATGGCAAATTTCACAAAAAAAAAATATTTATCCTGAAATATGAACAAATACTAATTTTTTTTTTTTTTTTTTTTTTTTTTACTTTTTTGAAATCACGTTCAAAATGCTTTGCGACTAACAGTAAGGTAATATAGATGAAAACATGCATCTTACACTGGATACAGTCATGGGCTGGCTGTGACATAACCAATCATCTTACGGATAACAAAGTAATTAACAGGATGAAGATTCCTTCTCCAAAATCTTTGATTATTATTTTAATAATTTGGCTTAAAAGTTGTGGAGACTGCATTTAATCAGTATGCCTAATGAATAAGAATTGATGGCAACCATGTCATTTGGATAAATAAATAACCCACTAAGGTTACAATTTTTAAAAAAAATATGTAGTGACGAAAGATTAATAATAACACCTGTCAACGTTTTCTTTTAACATGACTGGCTTGCTTTCCCGTGTGCTAAACATACGCCATTGTGAAGACAAGTAGAACCTTGTACGTAAATAATAAACATTTGCACCAGGTTTTTCTCTCTAGCTAGGAACTGCCCTTGTTTGCAGCCTCTTGAGGAATTGGGCTCTTAATACTGTCGATTTCCTACGCCTCCCGCTGGAGGTGCTTCGTCCACCAGACCTCCCTAGGCAACCTAATGAAGTGCCTATTCCAGGAATGTTGGTGGGTCATAAAGATAGACTATTAGGAAGCAAGTGGACATGAATAATTCACAAGATCTAACACCATGCCTCTAAAAGGCGGGGTAACATTTCCCTTTTGGGGCCGCTACAGTGACAGGGGCCATCAGGACCCCCGTAACAGTATAGGGTAAACCAAACCCTTACATTACGGCGGGACTTGATTCTACCAAAGTAATAGAAGAGTATTACATCAGTATTATTAAGTAATAAGAGTATAATTTTTTATTTAGCTTAAGAAATAAAAAAGTAGTTAAGTATTACAAACGTAAAATAATACAGCTGTGAAGATTTCATTTGGAAAATCAGTCATATGTAATTGTGGTTGTTATGTTGTCAGTTAAGATAATTTCCAAGCAAATTGTCTTCATTCTATGATGTTGACGCACATGCCACTCCGGCTTCGCTTTGTTACGTATCTGTGTAACATGTTAGAGGTCTCCACCAATGGGCAGTCTCGAATAGCTCTCACATACCTTGCCAGGTCTCCCTATTAAATCGGGGCTTCGTGCTGACTGAACGGGATGGGAAATAGTAATCTACCTCTAGTAAAGGGAATGGCTAACCGTCCTCAGACTCCGCCTCTGGTTCTTCAATGGCATATATCGTAGAGGGTAGAGAGGTACTACCTCATTTTTCCACAGCTCCAAACCTACTCCACGTGGGGCTGTGTATGAATTTGCACTGCGCCTGCACTTCGCTACTTGTTGGAAGATTGAAATGCAGGGGTAGGGAGGGAAGCAATTTCACGCTGTCTCTGGGTGTGTATGTGTGATTATTTCGGCGATACCGCTAAAATCTTTGCATACGCATACTGCACTAGAGCATTACCAACACAAACACACTCTGCTAAGGCATGTTAAAATTGGCCATCCTTGCAAAGAAAACTTAACACGGGAAAGAAACAGGCTAGGTGACGAAACACATCAGTTAAATTGTTTTTTTATTTTTACATGCACTGAAAAGCTTGAAACAAATTACCACTTAAGTCAAAGTCAATATTCAAAAGCTAGGTCAAATTATACATACACCAGCAAGTTGAAGTCTTTGTGACTTTTCTTCACCGACAAAGTCAGCTATAGTAGATCAGTTTTGAGCAATAGATAATGATGTTATTAAGTACAAAATTGCTGATTTCAAATATTACGAATTTTTTACCTTGGAAAGGTGGAACTGAGAAAACACTTAAGTAGTTTGAACTCCTTGATTACATGGAATATGTGAAAACATATTCATCTGGTTGCCATGTAAACATGTCTGCTGAAACTATGAGCATAAAAGAGCCAACTGAATCCAGTCAGCTCGTAGTTGAAACGAGTACAAACAGTTGTGAGGAAGCAGCACTTACGTTGGAAAAAATTTCCAGTACTTCAATACCACTTTCTTCTTTTGAATCGTCGAAATGTGCGTTGATTAAGAAAATAACAGAAAATATCAATTTCATATAAATATAACTCTCAGTCGTGAGTAACAGAATAGAAAAACATCTTTGTCCGGTACATCCAACATTGCTGGCACTTCGGAAGAGTTCAAGTACACTGTACTGGTGCTGTGGTACAGCGCCCATAATTGGTGTTAAACACCCTTGTGAACCTTCTGAAGAGACTGAGGTGATATCACTGGATGGGCTGTCTGAATGGCCCGCCTGTTGTGTCGGACTTCTTCTAGTCTCCTCGGCAATCTTCGGCTCCCTCCCTTCCTCCCCCCCCCCTCTTGCCGTCCCCTACATTGTTGTCAAGGCCGGCCACCTTGCTCTCGAGCATCAGTCAGTCTAATACCGGCTGCTTAGCCGTCTGCTTCGCTAGTATATCACCCGTCGGGGCCCCGTCCGCTATCCCGCGTATGCGGTAAGTTTAAGTTCGTAGTTTGGTTTTTCTTTTGGAGTCGTTTGTATTTGGGTGCTTCGGCCCCTTTCCTGTAACTCGTGTGTTAACTCCTCATTTCCCTTGCGCCTTTTAGCACACAGCGTGTCGGTGGGTGAATTTGATTTTGAAGGCTAACTGTAACGGCCCTATTTTATTAAGTATTCGTGTTATCTGTCTGCCCCCCTGCATCATGGCGTTGCTGCTCTTCAGGCATTTTGTTGGTTTTGAATGTACATGTTTCTGCTGCATTTGTCATATTTAACACTACCAATTACTATAAATAAATTGTTATGGTTTGTTTACCTGCTTCCTTTTATTTTGAGTGCTTGCATTTAGGGATTAAACCCGTATGTCAGAGTGCCGTTTACGGCACAGTTCTGCGCAACTCTGCTTGGGTTTGATTCCAGAGTGGTTGTTGCGACTTCAGGTTATGCCCATTTTGTTTTTGGTATAGTATTTTTTGTCTCGTTTTTTGGGGTTACTGTCTTTTTGAGATGGCGCACGTTAATGGTAGTGCTAGTTTTGTGCACACAATGGGGTACCTGGACTTACGGGAGTATTTACGAGAAGCAGGTGTGGAGTTTGAAAATAGTGAAGATGTGAAAGCCCTTAGAATTTGTGCTTTGTCTTATGTAAACTGATTGCGTCCGGTGAAATATGCCTCTTTGGGTGGGGCGTCCATTGAGGGTCAAGTTACTGCGACACAGACCATGCTAATTGTGCACTTGTCCTATATAGTAGAACCCTGTTGTAGTGTTCCAACTTATAATGTTTTCCTGGCTTTAATGCTACCTTCATTTGGTCCCTAAAACGCTTTGTAACAGGATATTGCCCTCTTATAATGTTTTCCTATATAATGTAAACATTTTTTGAATCCCTTCAGAAACATTGTAACAGGGTTCTACTGTATTCCCGTTTTGGGTCCGATTGAACCCCAAGGTGGTGTTGCATTTCTTGGTATTAGTTTACCAGTCGGTCGGGGTGTTTTCGGTGTCCCAGAATACCTGTTTTTCACATGTTTGTCGGCTCGTGTCTCAGGTTATGCGGCGGTTATGATGGGGGAAGTGATGCGGAACGAGACGACGTACGAAGTCTTTAAGTCAAAGCTGTTATCGCACGCAGGTTCTCCGATGATTTTGTCGGGCCTTAAGAGACGATTTGTGGACTGTTTTCAACGACAGAATGAGACGGTGCCAAATTTTGTGCAGGATGTGGTTTATGCTCTGGCAATGAATATGTCCCGTTCTGAAGCTAAATTCGTTGCTTCTATCATTGATCATCTTTCGTCTGAAGCACGGAGGCGTCCAAGCCTGGGATAGTATGACGATCTGCGTTCGTTGGCATCGGGAATCCAATGGGAATTAAATGTGGAACGGGAATTTTATCAGTCTGTAGCTCCTCCTCCCTTTCGCCCGGTTCAGTTTAGGGGCGCGGGTTGGCATCAGCCTGCGGATAGAGTATTGAATGGGGCCCGTGGTGTGGGTGTTGTTCCCTTGGCCTCGTCATCTAGACCTCATGTTGCGTCAAATAGGCATCAGATTAGCACTTCAGGCATTTTGACATCGTCGTCGTCAGTGTCTGCTCGCCAGGAGTGATGTGGGAACTATGCTAAATTGGGGCAACTTTCCTTCCATTGCAAGAAACCGTGAGTTTCGAGGGGGTCAATTGATTTGTTTCCGCTGTAATGAGCCCAGACATCTGAGGTTTGCTTGCTCGGGAAACTAAATGCCACCTTTCGAGATCACGCGACGAAAGACGGACGAAAGGGATTATTTACTGCATGGACTGATTGTTTTGTGTCACTAAACTGTCACTGGGAAAATTGTGTGGCTTTGGTTGATACTGGGTCTTCACACTCGTTTGTGCGTACGGGTTTTTTGTCTGAGTTGATAAAAATGAACCTCCATTTGTCATCTCGTATTGATCGTTCTGTGGACATGGTAACGTTCGTTGCAAATTGTGGAATGGTGCACTGTGATTGTGCAGTTAATCTGCATGTAAAAATAGATTTGTTTTCATGGACATATCGGTTTTGGGTCTTGTCTGACTTAATTGCCAATGTTATTTTGGGGGTTGACTTTCTTACCCATGTTCGCGCTGTGGTGGATGTCGACGCGCGTTGTTTGCATTTCAAATTTTCCCATAAGTATACTTGTCCTTTGGTTTCTCGTGTGAGTCGCTCTCCGACCCCATTAGGGCGTGTGGCTGGAAAGGATGATGCCCACACTCAGGCCTTGCAGGCTGTTTTGGAGGAATTTCAGGACGTTATTACGCCTAGGATTGGGAAGTGTGATGTATTCCCGTATCACTTTTCCGTGTCCGATGACGTCCCAGTTAGGTTGCCTTACTACACTTATAACCCGCATAAATTAGCCATCATGAGTAACATTGTTGATAAGTTGCTGCAAGAAGGTGTGATTTCGCCGTCTGTTTCTGATTATGCATCTCCAGCCTTTCTTGTGAAGAAGGGCAGTGGCGCCGGATATAGACTTGTCACGGACATGAGTGGAGTGAATCATAAAATTCATTTAGATCCCTTTCCTGCTCCTATGGTTGACTCCGCATTGCAGCACTTAGGCAAGGCGAGTGTTTTCTCGATAATCGATCTGAACTCGAGTTTTCACCAATGCCTTTTGCATCCCAATTGTCGTAAATATACAGCCTTTTGTATGCAGTGGGCCCAATGCGTGTTTAGGCGTATACCAACGGGTGCCTGTTTTGGGACGCAAGCACTGTCTCGTGTGTTGGATTTTGTGTTGTCCGACATCAAATTCCGGTTTGTCTAAATTTACATAGATAACATCATAATATACAGTAACACCTTTGAGGAACATCCTGAAAACCTTCGTGAAGTGTTAAGTCGTTTACGTAAGGCGGGTTTAACTGTGAACCCACGTAAGGTGACGTGGGCTGCTCCGTCTGTGAAATTCCTTGGTTACATAGTATCTGGTGGACAGTTGGTTATGGACCCGAGTCCCGATCGTCAATTTCCCACGTCCACAGTCAGTAAAGGGTGTATCCCGTTTTATAGGTCTGTTGGGATACTATGCCCAATTTATCCTGCTCTTCGCAGAGCTCGCTGCCCCTTTAAATGCCCTAAAGCGCAAAAATGTATCTTTTGTTTGGGACAATGAACAGGAGCGCAGCTTTGTTGCCCTTAAAGGTGCTTTAGCTTCCGCTCCGACCCTTGTTCTTGCCGATTTCGATCGACGGTTTGTGTTGCATGTGGATGCCTCTGGTATTGCTTTAGGCGCCACTTTCGTTCATTGGTGTGACAGCAAGGTTTCACCGGTGGTCTTTGCTAGCCATACCCTGACCAAGGCGGAGCGTCGTATGAGTGCCATCGAAAATGAAGCTCTCGCTTGTGTATGGAGCACTGGGAAGTTTGAGTCCTTCCTTAGTGCGGCTGAATTCAATCTGTGTACTGATAACCAGGCAGTTTCATGGCTCTTAGGTCACGCTAATGATTTTGGCATTCTTGGGCGGTGGGCTTTTTAGTTTGTTTAAGTTTAAATTTGTCATTAAGCACATCTCAGGAGCTAGTAATGTGGTGGCGGACGCGCTTTCCCCGCATGTACTGCCCTGAAGATTATGATCCATTTACCACTAATCCTTCCTTTTATAACCGACTCCAGGATGCTCAAGCTAGCGACCCTGAATGTCAAGACATTGTGGCACGGGTGGCGCAAGGTGAAGAGATACCGTACAGTGTGATTGATGGTTTGGTGCACTATGTCGGACGCCGTAATAAATTGAGGAAATTGTTAGTTCCGCTGGCTTGCAGAGGTGAGCTTATGAACTATTTTCACGCCTTTCCTTTGGTAGATCATTTGGGACGTGCAGGAACTTTACTCAAACTGAGTTCACAATTTTTTTGGCCTGGGATTTACAGGGATGTGTGCACTTACTTTCGTCATTGTACCTTGTGTCAGCGAGCAAAAGCCCCGAACAACTCTAAGGTTGGGTTGTACACCGTGGATAGGGCCGCTGACGGGTGGGAAACCATGCACTGTGATGTATTTCGTCCTATGACTCGTTCTCTGAAGGGAAATATGTAAGTTATGATTTTGCTTGATACCTTCAGCAAGTTTGTGATTCTCACTGCCATGCGCAATGTGAAGAGTGCCACGATTGTACTGCAATTGACCGAACATGTATGGTCTTCCTTCGGGCCTCCTACAAATCTTGTGACTGATAACGCTCCGGATTTTTGTTCAACAGTTTTTAAGGATATTTGTTTTAGATGGGCTCTTAGCCATTATACTTCAATTCCTTATTACCCTTGTGGTAATATGGTTGAGAAATTTATTAGAAATTTTAAGGTGACTTTGTCTTCTCTCTATCATTCACAACAGCGTGACTGGGATGTTGATTTGGACTTAATCAACATTGGCTTCAATTCTGCTACTCATGGGGCCACGAAGAACACTCCAGCCAAGATTTTGTTTGGTAGAGACTTGTTGCACCCTCTGTTGAACGTGTGAGGTGTCCCATCCCCGTCTTCTCCTTTATCCAATGGTCAGTGCGAACTTCTCAATCACCAGACTTTTGGCAATCTCACCGAGGCCCGTTACAAGACCCAGGATCGGGTCAGTGCCCAGCGTGTCGCAAGTAATTTGCAGATGGGTCTGAGGGTTTTTCGTAGTTCTTTAGTTTTGCCATCGCGTGCGAACGATGTTTCTAGTAAGCTCATTCTTCCTTATGCAGGCCCTTTTTTTACTATCAAAATGCTGGGTCCAAATACAGTCTTACTGCAAGATCCCGTCTCGGGGCGAACTTATCGCAAGGCCCATGTCAGCCACCTAAAGATGGCAACCGATGACGAATGACTGATTGATTCTAATTTCTGTTGCAGGAAATCATCTGATTGTTTTGTTGTGAAGACTGCAACAAGATACAAGTTGCGCGCGTTGCAGGCGGTTGTGGGGTAGTATGGACTTTGTGTGGTGTTTAGTTTGGGGTGTTTTGTGATTGTGTGTTGTGCGTTGTATTGTGTGTTGCGATGGCCGTCTTCCCCTTTGTTGTTTGTTCTCCTTTTGTGTGCATGATCCTGCTAACTAATGTCAATTAACATATCCTAATATATTGATAAGCTTTAAAACTTTGGATCCAATTGTTTACGTAATTTTCAAGTTTTTGCTAACATACCTGGCATGTGTATTATATATGGTGCTATGCTGTTAGTCATTTCAGTGTTAGTTTTTTTAAAATACACCATGTTTATAAAAATGTATGGTTGATTGAATATTGTGCCATATTTAGAGTGTTATATGATTCAAGTTTTATGTTGCTTCTTGTTTTAAACGTTGATTATAAATGAATTGTTATGGTTTGTTTACCTGCTTCCTTTTTTTTAAGTGCAGCCATTTAGGGATTAAACCCGTATGTAAGACAACACATCAAAAACTATTCCCAGACAATAGCCCGGCAAATAAGAAAATTTCTCCACAAAGAAAATTTTCCCCACGAAAAAAACCTAGGAGTACATATGAACAAAAGCGAAACCAACGGAACTATAAGCCTTAAGGGCACAGCCTACCACACGCTTAAAATGCATTGCCGTACGTCTGTACTTAATTTTTATAACAAAACTATTCCACACATGCCTACTGTATCAATATATGAAAAGTGAATGCACTTAAAATGATGATGGACAGGTACTTTCAATACATTGCATCACTTAAAAAAATAATTTCGGAACCACTCAAAATGGTTAAAAACAAAATTTTCAACATGTTGTATCTGAAAAACTACTTAAGGGATTTGTGTGAAACTACTCTATAAACACGCAATGTTCTTTGCTTTAAGATTTCACCAATAAAAAGATGGGATCACCACTGAAAGTTTCAGGCGAATGATCTACGATACCACTGCACGCAGTTTCAGTGTCTTGGGTTAGATAGAGGTGATACCGCACCAGATAAGCCAGTCAACTTTGCAGTTGATGCCGTGCCTTACTTACACAAACACACTGCTAGTAGGCAGATGCTTTAAGAATTGCAGCAAGCAACATACTCAAAGGCAAGATCATAGAAAACGAACCCACGTCCTGGAGAAAACAAATAAATAATAGTTCATGGGGCACATAAACATCAGATTTACATGTTTATTTACAGTAAATAAGTTACACTTCTACTTTGGTGTGTGTATTGCTGGAGAAACAGCTGTTAATTAGGTGATTAAATTTCCTGAGCCCTGAATTCGGCAGTACCAAATAAGGAATTCTTTACTCCAACATAAACTAGTTTGTACTTAATAGACTGTTGTGTTTTGTACGAGTATATTTATATTTAGGTAAAAACAGGAACTGTGTTGATGTACTCGTGAAATGCATTAAGGACCCTCTCTGGATAAGTTGTGTTAGTGTAAGACACTAAATTGATGGAGTGGTAAGAGTGCCTCTGACCGGTGCATGCAATGCATTATCGCCACCATGCAAGCCACTTGGCTATTGTGAAGTGCTTTACAATTTTCCTTTTTCCTACGAGACTTTTAAGTGCGCAGGATAGTTCAAAGTCTAACATTTCTTTCTATTGTTTTGTTTTTCGAATCTGGTTGTTATTTTTTCAGATACAGCCATCTGAGAAATCATTTTTAGCCATTTTGAGGGTCCCGAAAATTATGTTCCTAATAAAAGTGACTAACTTTATGGCTACACAGTTTGAAGTATGCGTTCTTTTCGTAGATAAACAAATGTAATGCGCGTTAAATAAGTTTGTCAAAAAAAGAATAGATAGCCGTAACTCACGGAGACGTATTTGAAACGCAGGTAGGGAGACCCTTTAAGAGTGAGAATGAGAGGAACGATGGAGTTTATTTTGTAAGTCTATATCAAAAATGTCTCAATTGTACTTTACTTTATTCCATTGTTCAACAACAGCTCTAAATTCATGTAAACAAAACTGTTCATTGTGTTATTTAAAGCGCTGAAAAAAAATTTGTATTGTGTTATTTTAAGTGTTAGTGAAAAGGTTTTGGTTAGCTCTTAACATTTAGGTCTTTAGCTCTGGCGAGGGGTGACATGATGTGACGACGGAGAAGTGTCTGAATGAAGGTGCGGAGAAACGGGAGATCCTCGAGAAAACCAGCCGACCAGCGACATTGCCTGGAACTACTCCCATATGCGACCCCGCCATAAGTCAAGCCCGGATGGCCTTGGTAGGAGGTGAGTGCTCTAGTCACTTTCCCAACTGTGGTTCCATTACGTGTTGGAAAGAGATTCTTTGTAGTATTATTTCAATATTTACATGGTAACACAAAAAAGATTTTTATATTCACGTAAGATTTCACATTATTATGCTTTTGAAGTGTTTAAAAAATTAGTTACTGAAGTTGTTATTATATTATTTTTTTTAAATTATTATAAATGTTAAAACAAACTAATACATTATATCAATAATAATGTACAAATTTCCATAATAGTATGTTATTTTAAGTGTTAGGAAAGACATTTCTTTAAATAATAAGCTTTAATTCATAAAGTTAATCTGACAAGACTGTTCAACCTTATACAGTAACATCAAAAATTTACAAATTAAATACTTATGTAAATAACTGCTTATTACTATGTTGTAACGAGTGTAAGGAAAGAGACATCTTTAAAAAATAATTTTTAAACATTTAATGTGTAGTAATTATTCAACATTTGAACAAAATAAAATTTTCATGTATAATTATTGCTCATTAAAGTATAGTTTAAAGTTAGGAAAGCTCTTTTCTTTTCTCAATTATCTTTATTTTAATATTTAATGTACAATGATGTCCATCAATATAACACAAAAAAAATTTATCCAACGTGGATCCTAGGAAAATTATCAGTAACTCAATTCTTTAACCAGTTTTTTAAAGTTAAATTAACAAATACATTCAAATTTTTATAAAATATTAAGCATATTGGCACCTACCCCACCTCGCCACTGTGTCGAACACCTCCCACACTAATTTTTTATGCGGCACAGTATATTTCATGTATCCCGAGCCGATTCTGTGACAAATGTTACTACATAAACTTCAGTGGCCATTCTAAACTAATACAAATTTACACCCAGACGGACTTCGGAATCGACCCCGGTACCTTTCGGATTTCCCAAATAGTTACCGTAGCATAACAACTCTATTTACCATAGCATAGTACACGTTGTTGAGTATATTTTAATAGCTGTATTGATGCTTGTTGATGAGCAAAATAAACAAGTTCATGAGAACCATTCTGGAGAAAAACTACATACAGTCCCTTTCTGGGTTGTTGGAGGTTAATGTAAAAAAAATGTGACAACACATAATCAATACAATTACCTATAGGTACTTTGGCTCCAAGTGACTGGCGCAGGGCTTGCGCGCGGCAAAAGAATCGCTTGTGTAAATTCATACTCTGTAGAGTGTGAAAGGGTGTAGAGGAGTACGGGTGGCGTATGGAGGAAAGCTGGAGGGGGGGGAGAGAGAGAGAGAATGGAGAGTTGGAAAGAGAAGGGACGAGTAGAAGGGCAAGGTGTTATCGTGCATGTGCCTCTGTGCTTAGTATGGCCTGGATCTAGCCGCTAGTGAATGCAGCCCCTTTCATAGTCCCCATCCAGACCTATTAGAATACCTCTATACTCGCATGACCGCTCCGCCCTTAACCTTAGTAGGCATTGCTCCATGGCCAAGCAATAGCACAATGTGGTGCGCATAGAGATTTCACCCTCAGTATTCAAAGCTGTAGTCCAGTGAATCTCTTTCCTCCTAAGCACCATACTCATAGTAACCCACACCTAGTTGCTACAATGTAGCTACATACAATGAAGTGGGAAATTACCACATGCACACATCCAAAGATGTGACCCTGGCCATAATGGCAAACATGGCTGGCTTGAAGCAGGCGGGAAGTTTAACGCAAATGTAGTGTTTGAAACAAAGCTGAAATTGTGTGTGTGTATTACATGTTTAATTGCTTGATTAAGTTACAACGTTGTGAAAAATAAGTGTTTCTGTTTATAAACGTATTTGTTCACACATAAATACATTTTTTCACGTATGTGCAGTATTATAGTATCACATTCGTAAATTGCCGAAAGGCAATTATGGTTGACTACAAAAAAATTTTCATTTGTATAATGATGACGTAATATCTAATTTACACAATATTCATATGCTTTTAGCGTGAACGAATGATAGTGATTAATAATTTCAATGTATTTAAGCAAAACAGTGTAACATTTTGCTTTGCAGTTAACAAATGTTCAACAGTTAAGTAATGCACTACAATTTTCCGCAGTGTGAATGTATGCTACTCCTCTGCTAGCCCAAGTTCAGTCCTTAATAAAAAAAGTTCCTAACCAAAAAAAATTGGAACAGTTTTATGAAATTGTTTAAATATAAAAGATAATGCAAGAGTAAGGTTATTCTTGGTGGAGTGAAATTTTAAATCCCGTTGTTAAATATGTGACCAGAGTGAAGTTCGTCATAAAAATTAATCTAGCTAACTGCTACCACCAGGTTACTTTTTGTAAACACAAACGTAATTCAATGCCAACCTGCAAAATGAAAAACCTACACAAGACATAGTCTAACTTTGATATTGGTAATTTGATAGTTGAACCCTACTTGGAAATCTGATTCTTTAGATAAAATAAGTGGACTGAAAATCGACACTGCATTAGGCTCTTGATACTATAATTTACTCTATGGGGGCATTCCGGCCCGCACATGGCCCGCGCCACACAAGGAAAGCGTGGGACCTAGGCCACCACTGTGCACTTGGCAAGATGTGCTTCCATGCCTCACCATAGCCAATAGCATCCGACCAGGTCCTCCCCGAACTGGGCAAGCTTACCGCCTCTCTTCTCTCCTAACTGTGAGCCATTCCCTCGCACATGAAGTCCAGGAATCAAGCCACACTAGGCAAGCATGGGACTTTGCCCGACCACCCTGCACCGAGCTAGACGTGCTTACGTGCCTCACCATAGCCCAACAACATCCACACAAAGTGCTCCTGAGCTTCGTCCACCACGGACCCGACACACGTCCCCTCCCTGCTATGCATGACTTTTCCACCATGAAAGACAATGGCGATGGGATGCAGTACAAGGAATAGTGTTCGGAACAGTGGGTTATACTACAGATCATAGAATAAGAAACACCATTCCAGACCACCACGTTTAATCTGGCAGACAAAAGTGCCCCCCTCGTTCGACAGTCGGAACTGACACCTAACCCGTAACCCCGGATGCGTCCATATTTCATAAACTCCCGAGAACCTCCTATTGTTGCATAACGTCTTTTTCAGTCCCCAGACATCTCTCCAGCTCCCTACTACGCAACAATGGTCTCAGACCTCCCTGTTCCTACTACTTCAGTGACACCAACTCGTCCAGGTTCCCAGCTGATCCTAACTGCAAGTCCTGAGAGGCATTACCTCATCCTGGTGGTGCAACTGAATGACACTTATCTACCCGTTCGGGATGGTGAAGTAGAGGATGAAGGAGTGAGTGACTGGCCACGCCCACCTGCACATGCACATGCGGAACCTGAGGTGCATGCCGCTGTCTCCCTCCTTTCACCTCCCTCAGGGCTCTTCGGCCAAGGAGCAGAGGGGTGAAATAACTCCTATATCACTGCACATGCACTTGGCCAGAGCCTTCAGTCCCCCATGGCACCCTCCTATGTTTCAAAGAGCCATAATGCACATGTTTTAATACAACCATACCGGCACACGAACACAGATCCACTAGAGTGCTGGGGCAGCTGGAGTTTCCCAAACAACAAAATATTACACCACCGTATGTGTTCATCTTAGCAAAACTAAATTTACCAAGGTACATTACTGATGATTTCAATTACATTTCAAGGTACTGTAATGGCAAGTATTTTAAAAAAAATTTAATTTAAGTATAGTAACTTTTCTGTTTATTATAATGATGTGTAGAACTGCTTCTCACTCACCACACATTTAATTAGCTTCACTGCCTTGCCGCAGCCAGAGCTGCGAGTGGAGATGTACACCAAAATGGCGTAAGCCTGGCCGCAGCGCAGTATTCACGTTGTCCTACTTTTTACAGTTTCGTGGCTAGGTACAGTGTTAAAACAGTATAATATAACATTTTGTATGTTTGAAATGAGCTAAAATTATTATCTTTATAATGCTTGTATAAAACACAACTAATGCATGAACCAACTGCGAGTCACAATTGAAAGCAATAATGAGATAGATGGATACAATTATTCACACTTTGTAACTAAGAAATTTGGAATTTGAACATGAATAGTTTATAATTACACAATGATATCCACAATTATCCATATTTTCGAATATTTGCCAGTATTTTCATTGTTCTGATAAAATGAGCCACAGTAAAGCAAGGTCTGTAAGTACCAACAATTGGCGAAAGAATACAATGTTGTATACGCTGTGACTGTTGAACATTGGCGCGCCATGCAGGTCAGAGCTCTAGTCTTCATCATCATTGTTTCATTTCAAACCCTAGTGGTGATGAGGAATAGACATAGTATGTCTAGGGCGTCACTTCATTGATAAGACATTTCTACATATTTAATTCAACTATTTTAAAATTTTATTTTATTAATTTTTTCAAGAAATGGCGATTAAATTAAAATTGTATAGTGAAAAAAAAAAATTCCTGACAGTATGTTGACAATGTGGGATGCAGGTCTTACATGGGTGCAGGCGGTATATGGGTAAATACGATATATGGACCTATAAGCTATTCGTGGTAAACTTAGCTCTTTTTTATGATCTCGTAAAAATGTTTCCTCTCTGCAATTTCTTTTGTTTGAGTATTAATTAATAATGTATAAACACTACCATTTGACTAATAATAACATGTCATAGCTCTCAGACATTAACTTCTCAGGCTGCAAAGACATATCTTTACGGTGGTTAGTGCTTGGAAAGATCTTATAAGGGTCCAGTAACGGCCTACAACAACTTTTATGATAGAATAACTCAAATGACAGTGGAAAAATATTTGGGAACATCATTATATGCCTTATTGCTCTTTTCAATACATTAATGTATAAAAAACAAAAAATAAAATAAGAGTGACTGCACTTCTAAGTACTGTGAATGTATGTGTGTATTATATATATATATATATATATATATATATATATATATATATATATATATATATATATATAATACATATATATAACACATCTACATATATATAATACATACACATACAAGGGAACATTTTATACATTCTTTGTCAACTAGTGAATGATTTAAAAATATGTATGCACTCATGTACACACACAACAAACACAACATATAATACACACACAACACGTAATACACACACAACACATAATACATACACATAACAAAAACACAACACACACACAATGCTCATACATAACACAGACACAACACACAATACACACTCAGACCTAACACACAACACACGCAACGTATGACACAAAACACAATGCCCACATAACACACACAAACAATGACACCAATTAAAGCAAAACCAGTTTCAAAGTAAAAGAAAGACCAAAATAAAAACCATAGTGTGAGAAAATTGGGTTTTACTTGTGCAGGAAAAAAGTATAATATAATAATATTGCTGCTACCTAGTAAAATTAATAATTTTTGAATAATTAGATATAAAAAATAAACCACCAGTTTTAAGACTAAACTCCCAAATTAAAATTACTGTAATTACGTACTTAAATATTTACTGCAGCAATATCAAATACTTACCATTTGTAGCATCCCTGACCATGATCGGAGAACTTCTTGTTCCAACTATAAGAACCTTACGAGGTCCTTCCTTAGTTGCAATCAGAGAAAGAATTGATTCGCTACTGAGCTTCAAATGTTCTCCAATCAAACATGACTTCTGCAATAAGCACACATAGAAATACACAGAATGTCTACTCAACTATGAAACAATAATCTTTAAATTCCAGTGATTCAAGAGTTATAACCTTTCACAGAACGTACTATATCAGCATTTATTTCAAATCAATTACCTTATATGTATACCTATTTTTATCTTACAAATTTAAGATATAAACCACACAGAATTTGTTTCTATTACAGTACTTGTTGACTTTCCTTGATTCCCTTTTAATTTACAACAGTATTTCTGATATTTAACTTAAAATTCTTTATTTTCTTCAATTCAGGAAATTCATGTGCTGCTGAAGCAAACTAAATCTATGTACATTTTACAAAATAACTAAAGGCGTATAACACACTAGCAGTAATCTGGCATAATATGGCTGCCAATCAAATGTTGAAAAAAGGCAGATTACATTGAGTAAGCCACCTAATGTATGTATCGCAAGTGCTTAAGTGCAGTTTAGAGTGAAACTGCATTAAATAAGTTACAAAATGTTGGTCACATAAAAGCAGAACAACACTTTATTTATACAGGCATCCCTGAGTTATGTAACCTGCAACATACATAAATTCGGAGATATTTAAAATTTTTTCAATGATTTAATAATATTTTTCTCTCTTAACTGGCATATTACTTCTCAAAGTTTCCCTAACGTCACAACAACGCCATTCCAAAGCTGTTAATTTTAAGAGCCATGCAAATCTTTCTCGCGCTAAACAGGATTTCAGAATATGTACATAACTGCATATCTGCGACTCTACCTTCTCTATGTCCGTGCACCAAGACAGGAGAAGAGGCAATTTACTGCCACTATCTGCGCACTGCACTAACTAGACCTTGACCGTGCAGTGGCAGATGCTGCAGTAGCGCTTGTTATCTCAGGTTGTACGGAATTCGCAGGCAATGTTACACAACGTACCACCATCACCTTTAAGTGTAGACACTTCCCCTTCGCCGTAGCCGGCCTCCTACCTACAGCGCAAGAGAGGCTGAGAGAGACTAGCAGCCACCAGCCAGCTGCTGTGATGGGACTCTCCCGTGCTCCAATGTAAACAAACATGTCGTGACAATGGAAACAAATTACAAATTAAAGTGGAAGTGTATTTTTTGTAAATGTTTTTAAGTTTAACATAGTATTATTTTTATTCACTGTCCATCTATCTTCTGCTGGGCATCAGAGTAAAAACATAAACCTGTACATATGTTTATATATATTTTTAACAGTAAGTTAGATAGCAGTTAAATGTGTTTTTGTTTATTTTTTAATTTGTTCAAACAAATTTGTTCTTATGTGATTAATTACAGATACGTTAGAAAGCAGTTGCACGACTAGTGATTTATGTATTATTACATATATTTTTACATCAAAACTAAAGCCTGTACATTATTCAGACATATTCTTATTACAATACCGTAAACATTTTAGGTAAAATAATTCCAGTTTCTTTAGAAGGACATGGCATTTAAGGGGAATCCTGCGCTGAAACTTTGTACATATTTTTCAAATATATGTTACACTTACATTAAATATAACAATGTACGAGGGCAGACAATATTATTATTAAGGAACTAGCCGAAGACTCGAACAAGTCTCGCCAAAAGAACTTATAACGAACATGTACGAAAAATATGTCACTTCGGCACTTCCCCACAAACTTGTTTTACGTAAAATTACAAATTACGTAAGGGACGTAAGAACGTAACCCTTACGTAAGTCGCAGGATGCCTTTACACTCATTTAAGGCGGTAGCCCTGCTTGGGCGATATGTTCATTCAAGAATTGATCAATGTGCATGACAGATGTCTGCTTACGAATAGCATTTGAAGAACATTATACATGTGTGTAACCATTTGAAGGCCCTTCCGTAAACTTTTAAAAAATTGTTTTCTGGTGCCTAAAAACGACGAAAATTGGTGTTTTTACTGTCCTTTTTAGGCATGAAACTCTTGAAGCAGAATATTAAAAAGGCATGTACAATTTTTAATATTATGTGATATCACATCATAAAATAAGGTCACCTCTGAATGTCTTATAGAGGTGAGCTGTCTGCAAGAAAATTGCATGCCAATTCAGAACCCTGTACATAGAGGCTAGATTGAGCCATGATGTGCGTATTGCGTCATCCTCCCCACTTCTGCACTTCTAGGCCTCAAATGCACAAAATACATCGACCCAGGTGGCCACTTTAACATAGCATGCTTGATCAAACTGCACACAGCCCCTTGTCTTTTTATTTCTTAGCACCCACTCTTGTGAACTCTTTGTCTGCCCACAACTACGAATTATTATTTTTCTGTCTACCTCCCTACCTACCCTACTCCTGGAAATTAAATGGCCATAGCAAAATGAAGAAGGAAAGTAGAGATGGCATAGGCAAACCAGTGACATTCTTACGATGCCCGAGGTGGGGTTAGCCAATAACGCTGCCAAATGGGATGTAAAAGCAAAATGGCAGATTACATGAAGTCAGCCTATTATAGGTTGTTCACTTTAAAGTGAGCAAGCACTTCCCAATACTTATAATAATAAAAATATATATTTATTGGGGCTATAGAAGTAAAGTTTTTGGAGTTGTGCAATGTTTACACTAGTTTTTAGTTAAATAGAAGTTTTCGTTTTCAATATGGAGACATAAAGGCCCACAAAAAATTATAATCAATTATAATCACTGCTCAGTTTATCCTGAACAGCCTATAATGTAAGTATGTATCGCAAGTGTTAAAATGCAATTCAGTACAAAAGTGAAATACATAAATTTCAAAATGCTGTTCACGTAAAAACAGTACAATGCTTTATAAACTCTTTTAAAGTTCCAATACAGACCCTTGAAAATATCCTGCCATGCTACAGAAAAAAAGTGAGAATCTCAAAAATTATGACTTTTCCAATATTTCTAATACCCGTTCCTAATTTCAGTGAAATTTTTAGAGACTAGTACACACCCTGTTTCAATAAGTGATTTCCTCACAAACAATGTCACAATTACACAGGTAACTAATTGAATCCGTCTGTAACAATTTCAAACATTTCTAATAAATATTCCTTTTGGCAATAAGCATTCTATTTGGCGTAATTCATACACAAACATTTCTACTACACTTCACAAAAAATTTACTGTTTCCTTTTTTTAATACAGTAATCCTATTACTGTAAGACAAACTGAACCATTATTCTGGAAACACACCATTGTATGTGAAGGTTACAAGTCACTGAAAAGATACGATAACCCACAAGGACTGACTACGAGAAATAAAAAACAACAAAAAAGATAACCAGAATTAGCTGTTTCCAACAAATTTATAACACAAATACTTCCAAAATAGGAATACCGTAATGTTTGTACACTAGACCCTCGATTTTATGAATACTGACGGTTCTATTTATGACATTTGTAAAATTGCTACCTTTGTAAAATCGATTGAGGCCAATTTTGCCCCACACTCTTATCCAAAATTTAAAAATTAAATTTTTTCTGCAGGTACAAATGGGGTCCCGATCTTGGTAGTGTTTTGCAAGAAAGACAAGTTATCATAAAAAAAATACATTTATATCACAAGAAGGATGTATTCCAATTAAAAAGATACCTCTGAATGGTAAATATGTCCGAGCCATGTCCAGGAGAGGAAAAAAACACAGAGCACCGAGTGTCTTCTCGCAAATACATAGTCTGCCATCCGTATCGCTTCACCACGAAAATGGCAAATAATAACAGAAGTTTAAATTTATATCAATTATTATGACCAATCCATGTCAGAAAGAAAAAATAAAACACCAAGCATGGATGCCTTCTTGCTATCGTGTAGACTTCATGTTCGTAGCATTTTGTGGAAAAATAAACCTAAAAAGGTTTCCAAGACTCTTGTCAAAAGAAACGGCATCATCAACAGTCCAAAATTAGTCACTTATGCCATTTTTGCCCATTGCCCAGTCGTGTTTAATTTCCAGACGCTCACCCTGCTGATGTGTAGTGCTGATAACGCGTCCCCCTCTTTTTTTTGTCTTTCTTTCACTTTGCTTGCAGTCATGTAATCACACACACACACACTCTGCCTAGGTGCAGTACCTAAGCGGACAAAGGTAGACGTGAGTCAATCACCTGCATCACAGAGAAATTCCATGAAGCCAATGATCTGACCACGGCGTCGGTACCAGAAATCCTACAGTCTGGAGGAAATTGCAACACACGAAGTTTCTCACTTTACCAGGAAAATTGAATAAACTACTAAAAACTGCCAAAACTCGACAAGTGATTGTCATTTTTAGTGGTTGGGTGTGGGGTAGAGGCGGAGTATAAAAAATCCTGCTGCCGGCATTAGTACACGTACGAAAGTGAGCAGATAATGGTTAGGGGAAGGGGAGGGTTACTGGTTGAATGTCTGCAGGGGGTGAGGATAGACAGTTTCCAGGAAATGCGTTGCAAGCTGTTTCCCACGCTGAGGTTTGGGATGGTATAAAGTGGGGGGAGGAGAAATCATCAGCCGGACGTGAGACAAAAATATAACTCTAGCCATCACTGTCTTGTTATCTACAAAGAATAACCTTTCACTTTATTATAAAGTAATGAGGGGTAGACAAACTGTGTAATATACGTAGTAGTGTTCACAGGCCGAACGTTGCTCTCCAACATGCACAGTCACAGTTTTTTACGGTTCTCGAGAGTATATTCGTAAAATCGGGGGTCTAGTGTACGTAAAAGAACCAAACAGCAGACACAAAAATGGTGATACTACTGCTGAGAACAAGGACAAACCGGACACTGCGACAGAAATGGACATGTATACAGACAAAAGTAGCACACTTTCATTGATATGACACCAAAAACTTGCATTGTGAAAACTTTGACAAACAGGGTTGCTGTATGCTGTGATCAAAACTCTCAAGCTGACGAGACAAACACTTGAGGAAATACATCTTTGCAAATGGTTGGTTTGTGTACGTGAACGTGTGTGAGCATGTATGTGTGTGAGAGAGAGTGAGTGAGAGTGAGAGTGTGTGTGTGTATGTGTGTGTGTGTGTGTGAGCACATGCATGGGTGCGTATAGTACAAGGAAGGTATCAGAGGGCCAGGATATCACAACACGGATGCAGACATAATACTGGGTGTCCATAGGCACCTGCTTGCCCTGAAGGATGACAAGAATTAAGGTCCTACAATGATGGAGAAAGGCGGGGAAAACTAGAGAACCCCGAAAAAAAACCTGCCAACCAGCAACATTCTGACCCAGCCGGGGATCGAACCTGAATCGCTGGTGCAAGGCGAGTGGTCTGACAATGACAACTCACCACCACAGCTCCGGTGGTGAATGGTTACTTTATTGCTACCATAGAAAAACACATGAAATGTAATAAACCCCATTTCAGTTCACAGAAATTAACTGAAAAACTAGTGGGGACATTGGTTATCCCACGTGTTCAAAGCCTCTCGAGGCAATACGACGACTTGACAATTTGACCATAAGCATGGACTTCAAATATATTTTCATTCAACTATGTATGTGCGTGCACACACATGCACACACAAAAACTGTGATCGCACTAAAACCAAGAACAGAAAAAGTAAAATTCAGAACTGTGTTTAAATATTCCCTAAGAATACGAAAGTACCTACATAGTAGGAATAGGCAGGCCTTTTGCCACGCACGTCACATAATATAAAAATAATAGAAAGAAACATAAAACTGAAAAATTATGACTGACTGAGATGTGCATGAGTATCAAACTGTTACTAAACTAGGTTTTTTTTAAGTTAAGCTTATGCGAAATTGATCATTTATCATTTAAAACAGTCACATTTCATTTATATCACTAAGAACTTTTTTTTTTCTTTTAGAAATTCCGGTGCTGTAGCTCTTCAAATACTGCAGATGATAAGTGTGATATTATGTAATTTTTCTATTTAAACCTACCACTATTTTCTGTTCAAGTATGGAATAATCTGATCAAATAGTTTATAGAAAATCAAAATTTTTGATAAAGTTCCTTATTTTTAATGCAAACGTAGTTCACGTCTCACAACTCTTGTTTTGCAGTAAAATGGTAATGTTTAGGTATTACAAAAACTTCTTGGAGAAACATTATATTCAGTGTATATACACACATACACACAGTTACCATTGCCAACATATATACAGTACTGTATATCAGTTTTCATTCTCAACTATATGAATACTAATACAGTAATCAAGACAACTAGAAAACTTACCTCAATATTGAATCTTGCTACTTCTCCCAGCTTTGTACCCAAGTACAGATATCCCCAATTATGTTCCATACACTGAATTGGACTACCTATACACTGAGGATCGAAAACTGCTTCCCCAGACTATAACATGAAACAAAAAAAAATTAACCAAACTGGCTTTAATGACCACATAACTACAACTATTTACTTTACACGCAACATACGTAGTTTTATTCTTTGTCACATTACCTGGAAAACCAAAAGTTTATCAAAAAGTATTGCATTGTGGGGCAGCAGGTAGGCTATAAAAACTTCCCATGAATACATTTACAAACCAATACTGAGTTATGGGCCACTATAGGAGCATTTTACTGTGTGGTATTGTACTATTTCCTATAAAAAAAACCAACAACAGTTCAAATTATTTGAAATTGTGTTTGGCACTCAACAAACATAAACAGGGGACCTATTCTGTAACTTTTTCAATACCTTATGTGATCATTATGCAAAGACAGTTTGTTGGTAACTATCTTTATGACGAGAAATAGTATTCTGCAACTAAAAATAGTCTTGTGACTCTCTTTATATAAACATCAGGTTTTTGGGTGTTATTACGAGACAAAGTTCATGAAAATGAGCAACATATTTCAGCTGTATTCTACAATCATCCTCGCTGAAGAACAAATCAGATTGAAACAATGCTCGGAAGGCCACAGAAATAAATTATTTTATTTTCCCTTAAATATCACTGCACACACAAACGACACATTCAATTCAGCATGTGTGCTTATATCTCTTGGCCTTGGTGACACTAATGCAGTACTGTGCTGCTACCTCTTGTAAAAACGGCAGACTAACTTTCTACTCTAGGCTAGTTTGTGTTAAAACTTTTAAAATCTGTATTCTAAAGAGGTACAAATACCATTTATATTATTTAAAACTAAATTTGAGGAATTAGTAATTAAAAACACGCTGTGAAAACTGGGAAAATATAATTTAGTAAGACATACAAAATTTTTCAGTGCACAGACTACAGTGTTGCCAAGTATATTGAGATTCTGGTTCAGATAGGTATTAGAGAATACGATATAAAGACAGTCGCTCTGTGACTATATTAATTGCTGTCGCTCTCAAAAGACAGTCACAAGTGACTATCTTTACCAGAGATGGAGTAAGAGAATAGACCCCCAGATGCTAATAGTAACCATGAGTAAAAGTTCACAATCTATAGTGAAACCTTTTTATTGCAAACTAAAAGAGACCTTAATATTTAATGTATGTAATAATGAGGTTGCATTAGTAAGTGTTTGCACAAACTGTTTCAAAGTGTCCAAAAAATTTTTTAAGGTTGCCTACAACCAAAATATGAATATCTTTTCACCATATTTGAGTTTTCTTAATAATAGAGCAGGGGTCCGACACCAGATAGAGCCTACAACGTCATTATATTAAAATATAAATACTATAAGATTGCAGACAGATTCCGTTTAACCATGCAACATGATAAAACTTTTTGTTCCTTGGGTTTGTGAACCTGGCCATTTCAATTCTATTATATTTTACTGTTACCACTTGTTGGTTATGTGAGATGCTGTTCTGTGCAAGCTGTAATTACTTTAAAACATGCTATTTGAAGGCAAGCATTTAGTGTTTGATAATTATTTTGAGTGTCACTGACTGATATTTATCGTATTTGCCGACATATGAGACGGCGATTTTTACATATTTTTGACCTTCAAAAATTGCTACTCATCTTATATAAAGGTGTGAAAATATTTGGTAACCTAAAAATCGTTTGAAAGTTAAGCTGTAAGCTGTGGAGTTGTACGATGTTACAAGGATTGTGCTTTCCATAACAAACCAAAACAGGTGCCCCGTTTTTTTATACAATTTACGGTACAAAATTTTGATGAGCATCTGTGTTCTCCCCAGGCCCATTTTACTAGGCGCCCGGCTAAGAAACAGACATTCCCATCAACACAATCAAGCTTATTCCATGATGCACCCAGCTGGTCCTGTGAACCACCCAGCTATAAATTTTTACTGGGGAGAACACTGAGCATAATACTTTTGCCTCGCAGCGAAGCGTGCGTTGCTTGGCTATCAATACAACTGGAGCGCCTGACTAGAACCTTTGTCTCGCCAGCACCCAACTCTCCGGTAGAGAAAACTAGGATCTAGGTACTGCATACCTAGATCCTTTATGTCACTAGCACATTGCTCTCGGGCGGAGAAAAAAACAAGAATCTAGCTACCACGTCCCTAGATCTTTGTCTCACCAGCCCGAAACTCTAAACTCTTGGGCGGAGAAAACAAGGATCTAGGTACCGTACCAAATATTCATGTGTCTAGCCTGACTAGCAGGCGACAACAGCGCACAGGAATGCGATCACCTTGCAAGCAGCTGCTGCAGCTCAGCGTTGCCATGTAGTGCGCGGCCGGCCTCAGTCCAGCGTTGCCAAGTCATGCACAACTGCCGGCAACTGATGATGTCGCCGGCTACATGTTACCACCGCCGTGCATTTTCTTGACTCTCGAGTGCCCGGAGGACATTAGTAGCCAATGTTAACTGCTTATGTGTCCCCTACGATGGTTATATACCGGTAATAAATGCATTAAAACTATTTCAACTAAATATTTATGTTTCTGGAAAAAGGAAAAAAAATTATCAGCCTGGAATTTCAAAAGTTATAACTTACTTTTTTCCAAGATTTCGAATCTTAAAAACTATGACTCTTCTTATGTGCAGGGTCGTCCTATATGCTGGCAAATACAGTATGTGTGAAGTATTGAAAATATGCACTTTACAAAACGTGCGTAGTAAAATGTTGAGTGCCTTGTTGAGAATGCCTTAGTCAAAACACTTCCCTCAAAATAATCATACAATTTCATGTGACTGTTGACATGTACGAATAAATTACTTATACATTTATACACACTAACAGTTCACAAGAAATGTTCATATCATGTATTATTTAAATTCAAAAATGGTAAAAAAAGCTGCCTTATAGGGAAAAAAATTATTTAACTGACAATATTCACAAATAAAGAAAAGTTGCATATTACATAAACATAAGAAAATATTAAATACTTTAGTTATTTCTAGGCATTATCTGCTAATTCTTCAAAGAATTAATAAATTAAGCACGTGATTCCTTGTATGATTTTGAGCTGCAAGGTTGGCAACATTCTATAATTAATGTACCCAGAAAATAAGATTCCAGGCTTAACCTGGGAGTGCCAACTCTGTCCTTTATATGCTCCTTGCATTTAACAATGTTTTGTATTAACGAGATTTCATTATACTTGCATGTGCAGACTGTCCTCCTGTTTCAGTTGGCTGTCTTTTGTTGATTGTGTATTTAACTCTTCAGAACGAGAAAAGTGTAAGTAGAACAAGAGACGTGTAAGTAAGCCAATCCACATCAGTCAATTGTTTATCAAGATTGTATGAATCAAAACAAGGCTTGCATTAATGTACATAACAAACAATTATCATACAAATAATTATTAAGTGTCATGTTAAACAATAAAGAAACCCAAATAAAATTCCTTTACAGTTAAAATTCATTAAGGGGGATTGATCCCCGTCACATCGGTTTTACGGTTTTTCTTATAAATCAGGGAATAGACACATTTTTTACTTTTTTCACGCTGACAAGGCATAGTTTACAGTTTCATTCACTTTTTGGAATCCATACGACATTGTTTCTGTTAATGTTGTGGCCTCTGTAGTTGCTCCCGTAAATAAAGCAATTTTTTCCTTTTCAGCTGTTTGTCGTTGCAAAATAATTAATATAACGTGGTTCCAGAAATTACAGAAAATTGATTAAGTTTGTATCTATGCCTTGTCGTGACAAAAATTTTGATACATCGACTGTAACAGAAGTTATCGAGAAGAAACAGATAAATCCAAGGTGGTAGGGATCAATACCCCTTAAACCTTAATACTGTAACTTGGGATAATTTTTGACAGTATAAAAAATTCAGTTCTAGTACCTATGAATAGCTTACAGCATTAAGGGGTAAAGTTTTGTTTTAGACACTTCTGCTGCTGATTGACTATTCCAGTTTATATCCACCGGTACCAAGAGGAATGTCAATCATATCTCCCTCCCTTCTATAGAATCATTTAGATGTGTCATGCCATTTAGCATAGCTGGCACAACACAAGATAATTCTTATAATTTAAAATAATTTAACTATGTTACTGTACACCACACTGATAACTCCAAGCATAGATTTCCACCCCAACACAGAAGAAAATAAAAATAAGCAAAGAGACACACATGCAATTTAGCAAACAATTTCCACTGGTCCAGTATGGATTAGTAAAATAATTTGCTGAAGAAAAATTAATCTGAATGGTAGATCACTTTCTTTATTGCATGTCTGGCCCGGCGCATGTCCACTGTGACCAAGACGTAACTGCAGACAGAAGTCATGATGTCCTATAATTTTGACTATGTTTACATGAATTACAGTGGCATTTGCACGGATGTGTCTTGCTAACACTTCCAAGCTTTGAATTGTTAAGGGCGCGGTCTACCGCAATTTTCATCACCATTATTTTATTTTTTATTTGTACCATATATTTATTTTTCTTATTTTCGACACAAAATGTGGCTAAATTTGACTCTTATGAAATTTTTTTATCTCTCACAGTTTTCGCGTAATGGCTTGTTAAAGTCATATTTTGCATGTTTCTGTTTTAACGACTACACTAAATACAAATTGTATACCAAACTCAAAAAAATCACAGTGGATAAAGACATTTCAGGCTACAATTGCATGCTCATAAAATTAAAAAACAAAAATTATTTGTATTAAAAAAAAAAAATGATTGAATATTTTAAATTTTTATTTTTAGTTTCAACATTTTTTTAAAATTCAAATAAGTTTTATTTTTTAATTTTATGAGCATGCCATTGTAGCCTGCAATGTCTTAATCCACTGTGATTTTTTTGAGTTTGGTGTATCAGTTGGTTTTAATGTAGTCGTTAAAAAGGAAACATGCGAAATATGACTTTAACAAGCCATTACGCGAAAACTATGAGAGATAAAAAATTTTTATAAGAGCCAGATTTAGTCACATTTTTGTCTACAATAAGAAAAAAATAGCTGGTACAAATATAAAATAAAATAATGATGATGAAAATTGCGGTAGACTGCGCCCTTAATCCGTGGAATTCTGTAATTAATTATTGCGTAGGTTCAAATAATCTGTAATAAACAGTATTCAAAGGCAAATAGCAGGTAGTGTATTGTAACATTGTTTGGCCAACAGCAGCAAATGACACGAGTTTTTAATAAATTCATCTGCAAACATGGGTTTTAAGGGAAGTGGACATTTTTTTTCAAACAAAAGTCATGTAACTAGCCCTAGCTGAAAATATCAATAATACTTTTACTTGGTCGATTCTGCACGAGTGTTTGCTGTGAGAATAAATAGCAGAAGGGTTTGTGCTTAGGCCATAATAATACTATGCCCAATTACAGGTGTCAAGTGTTTTCAACGATAGCTTCCCCAAGATCCACAAAGCAGAGATTGCACTTCACATACCAGCGAGGCAAACTCTCAAACTCCTAAAGTATACTGAAAAAACTAACAAGTACTGCTCGACAAACTTAAAAGAAGACCTCAAGGTCTAGCACTACAGTCATCTACGAGACATCAGACCCAAGGTGAGAGGAGTAAACAGTTCAAACTGGATAATCTGTTTCACAACATGCTTGCCTAATGAAATTTATACAATGTATTTTCTATCAACAGAAACTTTATTTTTTTCAATCCACTGAATTAATTTTGTCCTCTGCAGTTCAACTGCATCAATTGCTATTATTATAGGTCATCGACACGATCATTATCACTGCCATGTAAGCTTACAATGATATAGGGGATAGCATTGGCCACTGACCCACAATTTTTTCAGTTATTTCTTAGACTTGACATGTGTCATTTTTTGCCAATAACACACATTTATGTTTTACTTCAGAATGTGTTGTTACAAACTATATTAGAAGACAATTACTCTGTTACATTATTATTAATATTAGCTATTAAAGATTTTATTGCAATTCCAAACACACTACATATTTTGAACGAAGATTACGATTATATGGCAATGATCTCATAATTCTGTGAGATGTACATTACAAATATTGTCAGTATGATACAATATGGAACCACAATACAACTTTACTTGCTTTGGCCAGTCCTTTGTACTATCAAAGATAATGTAGGTAAAATAAATTTGGCCTGCAGGTTAGGAATGAGACTGTTTTCAAACCACCTCATAAAATTGTCTCCCTTAATACCATTCTGATATTTACTGAACAAGAATAATACTACAGCATCCCTTCAATAAAATTCTCCTCACATTCAACACGTGCTGTAATCCCACTTTTTGCATATGCTGCCAACATATGCGTACAGTGTAGTTGAGGTGAAAGGATTGTACAGCCCTGTAACAACTAAGTCTTAAAAGTGGACTGAAGTAAAGAGAGGTGAAAGAACAACACAATATCCATGCCCAAGCTGGGAATCGAACCTATTACCTCTCGCACTATTGACCAGCCCTAACCAATTACGCTATGGACGCTGGAAGTATAGTTGAGTTTTGTCAAGCTAAACTACAGGTAGAATTACGTGTGCTAGACTATAATTTTCCCTCATTATCCACAAGTAATTTTTGTGCCATGCCACAATGATATGGTTTCCATTACACTACGTCTTCCATATTGAAATACAGTATCTAAACAGAAAAAGCAATCTTCTTTAAAATTTATATTACAGCTACCCTACTACCACATAAGTTTTTTTCCAGCATACAGAGCTCAGTTTCTTAAACACTGCAAAAAAAAAGCACCATAGTTATTTACTGAATTTTTTTTTAAATATAATAGACCCCTTTTAACAGGTGCATAACTCACTTGGCACAACCTACATGACAGTTATTTTCATAAATCCTAAAAGAGATGTGTCTCTTTTGTACGTACTCCATGAAAACTACAATACCCTGCTTTGCCTAGGAAATGCAATACGTGAACGTACGGGGAAGTTGGCATTAGGGTGTCTTCACTTTAGTTAACTATGTAAGCAGAACTATCAACAATCTTTGTTCCACACCATAACCTTTATGAAGACACTGATTCTTAAACCAGGTACAGAGATGTGTGTCATGCACTATACAACACCACCCCATTTTCCAAAGACCATGAAATAATACTTAAACCAGCATTTAATTGACTCCAGAGTGATTAAAAGGGCCCAGCAAAATATACAGCTTCCATTATCACTTTACAATAACCATTAGAATTTTTGGGAATCAGAATACTTTTACGACCCCAATGCATCACACCCATCTACATTATACAACTAATGCAGAAACTTGCACAATGCAAATGACCGATTCAGAGCAGTCAAGTTTCTTCAAAAAAGAATACCATTGCTCAAGAGTAGAGACCTCGTATTACCATTTTCATTACTTTACAGGTGCGATTAAAAATTTAAAAAAAAAAAAAAAAATGTTATCATACTGCTTACCTTACATTGATTTTTAAGAGGTATCCAGGTGGCATTCTTTTTTAATCTGACACAAAGTATCAAATATTAACCAACTATCAAATTATGATTATTTACACGACTCTTAAACATAACCCACAATCTCTACACATTTCTGTTTCCATAAATAGCAATATTTTTCTAGTTCAGACTAGTAGTCATGGGAAAAGTGTACTTTAATTAACTTATGTATTCCTATCTTGAAAAGAAGTGTTAGCACTTACCCTAAACACGAAGCCTCGAAGGTAATGGTCAAGGGAGCCTGTGAACACATGCGCCGGACTTTCGTGCTCCCCATCAATATCACTAGGGGTCTCGCCACCAGTCCTGGGGCTGAGCTCCAGTACATAGAGGCACGTCACTGCAGCAGTGTGGCCGTCATACTTGCCTTTGAACTTGCCACTTTTCAGAGAGTAGTTGTATACTGAGCCATCTTCACATGCAGCAAGTACATGCCTGCCGACCGTCTGCACATCAAATAAGCTGTAACTCATTTCTGAACTCACATTTTACAAAAAATAATAATACACAGTAATTAGTGAGAGAGGGTGAGAGATTTTTTGGTCAGCGCTTAACATCAAGGTCTTTTAGCGCTCGCGAGGGATGACATGAGATGAGCATAGAGCAACACAGGAATGAAAGGGCAGGGTACACTGGAGATCCCACAGAAAACCCGCCGACCAACTGCATCATTCAGCATGATTCCCACACGCAAAAATCTGGGGACCGCACCAGGAATCGAACCTGGATCACCTTGGTGGGAGGCGAATGGTCTGACCATTTATCCAACACGGCCCCCAGTAATTAGTTGTAACTGTTGGAAAACGCTTTAAATAATAATTAAAATGCTTACTAAGCCAAATAGTTAACAATATTTGGACTAACATCACAAAGTTTCCCACATTCTGCAAACAAAAGACTCTACCAACAAACTGCCTTTGCACGTACCTTTCAATATGTCTACCACAAATTATGTAAACAATTGCCTTCTCAACTGTATGTACTGAAGACTGGATGTGAATGGCTGAACACATTTACTTTTATGTACAGAAAATTGAAAACAAATCATCTTCATATGTCTTAGGATGACAGAGCACCACAAAACTAATAGGTTTCATTTAGAAACCATGTGATGGAAACACATATTGAGTGCGTAATGAGCAAACACAGGCAAAGCATACGGGCCAAGAAAGTTAATCAGTGTGATTGAGAATAAAACCATGTCACATGTGATGTTATGAAACGAGGAGGTAACAAAATACGCCAGTTTTCTTTGACTACTTGGACTATATCGAAGAGTAAGGAGAGTCATAAGGGCAAACTGCACATATGTGGTTTTTCCTCAATGGTTGCAGCAGGGTTCACAAGGGTGTTAGCCCATTAGTACGGCAGAAACTCCCTTGTTTCCTGTTAATGGATTTATTCTGTCTACTCCACATGCCCGAGCCGTCTCCAGGAAATTTCCAGACTATGGGATCTGGTCCCAAAGCAAGTGAGAGGTAACTGAAGTAAAACATGTTTTCTTGCAGCCCGCAAGAGGGCAATGTGAAGTTGTGTGGGTGACGCCCCCCACTGCTTGTATGAGGGATGACAGAGCATCAGCACTGCAAACTAAAATTAGTGGTGGTATGCGACACATAGGGCACCAGCCAGGCCAACCATAAACCACAGACGAGCATAATCTCTGACCCAGATGCTTACGTCTCCAGCCAGTCAGCCTCCTGTCCTCCCTCGTCGCCTGTGCAACTGCCAAGCGGAGGTGATAGCGGAAGCATGAACAAATGTCCTACCAACATGCCCTCACTTGTGGCTTCCTCCTCTAACTGGCGGATATATAGTCAGGCACGTGATCCACACAGCTGCACTTAGTTTTACTAGTAGCATGAGTACGCATCTCCATAATGGTAGTTTGGCACGGAGCCCAGGGGCGGATTGACCACTAGGCCCAGGCCTAGGGCGCAACTTTCACAAGGGCGTACTTTTATTGAGGAAAACATTTTAAGAATTTCCCATCGCTATTTTTAAAAGTGTCAATTTGGCGACGAGTAAAACATTTTTAAACTGCTTTACTTTTGGCATTGTTGACGTATGCTGCCTCTATTAGCTTTATCTGCTCTGTGGCCAATTTTGCTATTTAGTTTCAAATAACTGTGTCACAATTAAGCTGAATTATTATTGTGCTATTACTATTATTATACATGGCGAGAAGACAGAGCAGAGTAATTTTAAATAACATGGTGCTGAAAACGAGGAAAGGATGCCAGTTGTTAAGGAAAGATGGAAAACCGAGGCTGCGAGGGCGCTCAGACTGATGGGCCTAGGGCACCTAGAAGCTTAAATCCAGCCCTGACGGAGCCTCAAGTAAGGATGTCGCAGGAAGCAGGCATGGTGGATACGCACCCATGGAGTGAACCAACTGTATTCTCGACAGAGCCTACCTTAGGTTGAGTACAGCCAGTAACACCAGGTAAGTGCCACGGTGCAGCACCACTGTCGGAAATAAATGGGCTGCTTGTAATGAACCAGTTGTACACCATTTAACACTGTATGATAGCTCCCACTTTACCTTAACTATATTTTTTTAACTGCCTTCACTTCACGCATACTTATTGTTAGAGATTAAGAAAAATAACGACATTGGGACAATCGGCTGTAGAGGCAGTCTCATAGACGCAATCAGACACAGTTGCTGGTCCTATTGCATGTATGGCCTGGGAAAGTGTTTGCGGCAGGCATCTTGCCTGTCTCCATTCCAGCATGGGTAGAATACTGCCCGATTAAAACTGTATGTGGCTTGAACCTTGCCGGGTTTTGATTCAGTGTAGGTTTGATTTTGCCTAACTGTGTGTTTGTGATCGTGAGCTATAGCCTGCCAGTCCTATGCTCAGTAATAGCAGAAAGATCCTATCAGGTCCCCCAACATCCACTGGAACCTGTGGGTATTGCGAGACCATTCCCGTTATCACTCATCCAAAAGTGAACATATTGGGGATAAGTGGCAGACTAGCAGCAGCAGAGGGGAAATGCAGGTAAATCCATTGCCATCCTGTCACAGTTACCACCTACATAGGGTACAGTAACCCCGTGGGGAACCTGCAATTCATGTAATCCCCATTGTCAAGTCACTAGCTTGGGGGTGCATTGAAGACTGGAGGAATGGCAACATAGCAAACAAGGGTCCCACAACGATGGAGAGAATCCAATCCTAAGCATTGAAGAGCACGGTGGCCACAAAAATGGCAGAGAGCACCAGGGAACAACAGGACAGCTAGATAAGGCCCCAGCAAACACAAATTATTATTTATCTACAATGTTGTGTAGCACTTTAAAATATTCTCAAAGTGGAGCACACAAGCGAAAACTGACTGAAAAAAAAAAAGTGAAAAGTATATGCAGTCGGAAAGTCACGAGAAGACCCTCTAGCATGAGCCAAGGAAGTGCAACCAATCAGCAACAGGTTCTAGGTACAGCCAAGTGGATGTATAATGCAATTTACAGACATATGAATGGTTATCACATTACAATATTTAGATGTTTGAACTAAAGTATGTGTGAAAAACCTGCACTCATCACATTAGTTCCACACCATAAAAAAAAAAAACCCACACCAAGGGAGATGCCTATAATTGTATGCCAACGTACAACCTCATGACATTCGTACCCGTTATCCAATACACAAATGTACTAGGCACTCTACAACAATCTCTATCCGTCTGTTACATTTATATGTGGTAAGAACAAGCCAGATTATGAATTCAATGTCTTGTACATTGACTGCCATAAACACCAGAGATAAAACTTTGGCATTTTGGAGCGGTGATTTAACCAGAATATATTCAATGGTCAAAAGTGCAGTCACATCTTTCTAAATTAATAACCTAAGGTTTACCATTCCCATATCATGTGCAAGCATGGTAATATCATGGAAATTATTGCTCAAGTCATAGTATAGGAAGACGTACAGTATGAGTCAGGGTAACTTTTATCCAGCGGTGATACAGAGAACTCTAATAAAACAGCAATGAATCACCAACACAACAATTGTGCACATATAACATGTATCTATAGAATGTCTGCTTCAGGCTGAAATACTCTCGCAGCAAACCAGGTCAACAAAACTGTCCCAAGTGGAACAAGAGTGGAATCAGCTCACTTCAGCTCTGACATGATGTCACTGTAGAACAGCTGTAAGCCACGTTGCCTCGGTAGAAGATACATCATCCATCTAGTTCCCTCCCAAATAAAACTAGCCTGTCTGTCCAGGTCCTAGAAAGTAATATGTTCTACTGACGTGGACTAAACACTACTCCCCATACCATCAACTCTTGTCTGTGTTACCTAATATTGTAATAATTGCAATAAAGACACGAAAGTTTATGTGAGTGGTTATACATAATTATAAAGACATATAACACCCATTTCAGTCTGTTTTAGTGAATGACATAGCAAAAAACTTTAAACCACAAACATAGTAACACTGAAATTATTTTACTGGGCCAAAACTCATTAAGAAATTCCAGTCAGTCCTGCAACTAGCTGATACCTACATTGTAAACAGTCCTGTACAAACCAACACACTACAAAGAAAAATAATAGCATAACTAAACATTGTACTCCTTTTTACACTTCACTATTTTCCTGAAACATTTGGAAACAATAAAAAAGTCATACATAAACTACTAATTATATCGCAAAAATAATAACAGCTTTAAAGATGACTTCACAAGTTGTAAAAAAAATTATTTTAAAATGTTATATAAAATGTAATCTTCAAATAAGACTTATAATGCAACAGTGCAAACAAAATAAGCATGGATGCCTTAAACAGAACTAGTTAAGTATAACTCAAGTTTTGGTTCAGCATTTAAAATTATATTTTAAATGCTATACCCATATGTTACTAAGTGGTTGCTGTACGTACAATCATCTGTAAACACTTCCTACACTGATATTTTTGTTTTGCACATAATACTATACTGCATAGCCATTAAATATTTACTTACATATACTGGAGTAAAATTTAAAAAACCAGACATGCTAAACAACAGAATACACTGTACATGATGAAAACATGACATTACCTTAATGTGTAAGATAGGGCCAGTGTGCGTTTCAAAAGTTAAGTGTTCTGGCGCATCCGATTTCTTTTCTCGCCTGTGCTTACGAGACTGTTTATGTCTGCTGGATTGACTGCTGGTACTCTCAGTCACTGTCTCTGCAGAGTGGGTGGAGTCATGATCGCAGTCCATGTTATCGCTACGTCCTTTCCGCTGTTCGCAATCGCTCATCATGGACACAGAGTCGGACACCAGGGTAGATATGCTGTTATCATCCATGGCCATGCTTTCCACCTGGAACGACTGTAGGTCCATGCAGCCATCCGCAGCTGCATAGCTCGGTGTACAGCAGTTACTTTGCACATCATCCGCATGGTGCAATGTCCCCATTTCAGTCCAGTCTGATCTGACCTCCGGTACGGATAGACCAGCATCAGGCAGGACACCATTAACCTCGCACTGCAGCTTTTCCTGCAGAAGTGGCGCTGTCTCATTTACACTAGGCACTGACAGTTCTTGAGGAATTTGATTTAAAGAATTACATAATGATTCATTTACACAATCGTCACTTTCTTCACTAATGTCTTCACTACAAGCTGCGTTGTCAACACGAATCCGAGTTAAAGAAACCTTACACGCTTTCAAAGGATAGTCTGGAACAGTTACAGATTCAGTTTTCTCCACAACACACGAAACCTCCTCCACCGTCTTATTTATCTCTTCAGAGTCAACTATACCTATACACTGTACAACATCTTCAATTACCTGCATAACTGATGCATCACTTTTAACACTTTCACTATGAGAAATTTTTCTTGGACGTTTTTTTTTATTATCCTCGTGAAAATCTTCATCTGTCTGGAAATCAGTGTAAGGTTTCGTTCCTCTAGCTGACCTTACCAATGACCGTCTGCCACTGCTTTGAGTGTTATCAGAGGCATCTAAATTTGTTCCCTGTTGATCGGACTCGACCCTGGAGGTCGACCGCCTAAGCCTGGTGCTGCGCTTACCCTGCAAGGTTGGTGTATCCTGATCATCTTCAGACATCGAGACTCTTGTTTCTCTCACTTTTGTACGCTTTGTTGACGGGGAAGTATCTACTAACTCCTCTTCCATTACCCTAGACCGTTTCCTTTTATTTCTTGTACTTGCTTCAGTACTATGCTCCACATGATCCTCTGTAATCTTCTTCCCTTCTTGTGCAATATTCTCTGTGTCACTCTCTGCTACAGGTGCAGCACTGCCACTTACAGGCGATTCTTTTGTCCTCCTGGATCTACTGAAAGTTTTCTTAGGTGTTGAATTAGGTTTAGTAAAATCTGCACTGTTCTGAGCTGGTGTATCATTCAACTTGACTTGCTTCCCTTTCCTTGTAGCTATTACCTTCTCTTCCTTATCTTGTTCATTTTCTCGTCCATCATCTTGTGTTTTGCTGGGCTGAATATTTTTCAGTTTTTTTGGGCTTGAATCCTCTTTTTGGGTGGATAGAGAAACCTGTCCCTCACTGATTAATGACTCAACGTTTTCATCAGCTTTCATCTGTCTTTTTCCTTTCCTTCTAGTACGAGATACTTCATTTTCCACAGAGGGTAAAATAGGTTTCTCTTTCAAATTATGATCTGGAGATTTTTTGTTTGTCGTTCTTGAACGTGAGGACAATTTTCTTGGAGATGCAATCAGTTCTGTATTAACTAACGATTCACTTTCCTCCGAAAATACTTTGCCTGAATCCAGTTTGCCAGTCTTTCCATGAACAGGAGATTTTACAGGCGATAAAGGTTCCCCTTTATCAACTTTTGGTTGTCGAGAACGACGTGAGTATTTTTCATTTGTTGGTTCATTTTTATCTCTTTTAGAATTTTGAGTAACAAGGGACAGTTTCTCTTTTCTGCTTGATGGTGATTTTGTTTTTGTAGATTTTTCAGCAGAAACTTTTAAATCTTTATCTGAAATGGATGCTTTAGCTTTAGAATTATGTTTAACCACATTCATTTTAGTTGACCTATTTGAAGTTGTTTCAGGAGGCAACGTATCCTGTAAGGTTTTATCAGATTTTTCTGATGATAAAGAGTCTTTAACAGTACTCGACTTGACTTTATTTCTTGAACCAGTTTGTACCTCTGCAGTTGCATCATTCTTCCGTCTCATTGCTTTACCGACATTACCTTCTACAGTCACTGACTGTTTTTCTCCAGAATTGATTTTTGATTCATGCATAAGTTGTTTCGAATGATTCAACTTCTCTTTAATAACTGATTTTGCAATTTCAACTAATTTTGTATCTAACAAACTTTCTTTAGAAGATGCTATTTCATTTTCACCAAGTGCAACATCTTTTGGGCTAGTTTTTGAAATTTCCTTAGTAATCACTTCCTCATTACTTTTGTCAACATCTGTTGACAGTATCTCATTAATCTGGCCAACTTCCATTAGAGATAAATTGTTTTCTGATAAATTATTACCATTTTTCTCAGGTTGGTTTGAAAGAACTTCGGATTCACTACTATTAAAATTACAAGTTTCAGCTGTAGCTTGTTCTGAAGCAGGTACAGATATTTCAGAAGATGGCATGTCTATTTTGTCATCGTTTGGAGGTACTGAAGAGGCTAAAGGAGATTCATTCTCAATTACTTCACCTAATTTTGAAACATTAGATGTTTCATGATGTGGTGATTTTGATACATGAGATGTTACATGATGTGGTGACACTGAAACATGAGATCTTACATTATGTGGTGACACTGAAACATGAGATGTTATATGATGTGGTGATTTTGAAAAATGAGATGTTACATGATGGGGTGATCTTGAAACATGAGATGTTACATGATGGGGTGATTTTGAAACATCAGATGTTACATGATTTGGTGATTTCTGAACAGCAATTCCATCTGCAACAAAGTTTGCTGCTTCTGAAACTGATTGAATATTTTCTGTTGAAATATGATCAATCTTTTCAGAAATGTACTTTGACTGTGCTTTATTCTTTTTTGTTCTGGGCTGGCCTTGTGTAATAGAACCATCTAAGACTTCAGAAACCCTTTTTTCAACATCTACTGCACTTTTTGATGTATGATCAACCATTTCAGTCTCCTGTGAATGACTTGAATGAACTTCCTTCCCTACTGCAGAATATTCTTCGCTCTGTGCCACACTTCCCAGCACTTCTAAAATGCTGTCAGACTTTGAACTTGCTGATTTATCCTGACTGTCCGGAATTGTGAAACTATTAAGTACTTGTTCAACGACTGTTGTGTCCATCAATTTCAACCGTTTGTTTACCCCTGAAATTCTCGGAAACATTGCATTTAGCATAGGTCTACACGTAGCATTATCTGTACTGTCCACATTTTCATCATACAAAGGCTTTTCGTAACTGTGGGGTAATATGACCATCGGTGGTCTCAGTAGAGTTTTATCGACGGACTGTTCCATCGTCGAACTATCTTTCTGTGGAAGTTCACTCTCATCTGTAGGCACATTCATGATAGGACTTATGGGAGTGGACATACCACATAACTGTGTAGACATTCTTTCCTGTGGTGGTGGCGTTCGGGGAGAGTAATGTCCAACATTCAATCTCTCACCAGACATATTTAGACGTAACCTCATGTACAGACGAAGTTTCTGATCCATTAGTCTTTGAATTTCCTTATCAATACCCAACATTTCTAAAAAAATAGTTTTCTCTACATCAGTAGCAGTTTCATCAGAATCTCCCCGTGGAGAAGTTGTAGTTTGACTTACTTCTGTATCCCTTACTTTTTCCACGCTGTTTTCTATTAAACTTGGAGACTCATTTACAGCTCTACTGCAAATATAATTAGAAATATTTGCTCTGCTTCCATGTTGTGAATGAATTTTTGACTGCCTGAATTTATTATCCCTTTTACTGCCATTCCACATTTCTCTTACCCTCTCTCTGGACATTCGACAAGATTCAAAATGCTTCTCTTGCTCTCGTGACATAGGACAGGACTCAATATGCTTCTCTTGTTCTCTTGACATAGGACATGGTTCAATATGCTTCTCTTGCTCTCTTGACATTGGACATGGTTCAATATGCTTCTCTTGCTCTCTTGACATTGGACATGGTTCAATATGCTTCTCCTGTTCTCGAGACATAGAACATGGCTCAATATGCTTCTCCTGTTCTCTTGACATATGACATGCTTCAATATGCTTCTCGTGTTCTTTTGACATAGGACAGGGTTCAACATGCTTCTCTCGTGAAGTTTTAATCAAGTTAAAATGGTCTCTCAGTAGCTTTGCCAACTGAGGTGATAGCTGGTGTGATTTTTCTAGTAACTGTAGCATTCTTTCTACATTAAAAGGGGTCAATTCCTCATCCAACTCTGTCTGTGTAGACGTTTCTATTGCAGGAGGCTTTTCCTTTTCAACTTGTGCTGAAAAAAAAAATTCAAACCAAATTATGAGACAACCTAGTGATATGTTGTAGCCCCTAATCATTAATAATGTGTACAAAAAATTGTATATACAATATTGCCATTATTTTTTCATTTAGCATGTTAGTAAATATTGCAACATTTCTGTACTGAAATATAAATTTTAACCTAAATCTAGCATACTTTTCAGAGTTCCTGCACAACTATCACAGTTAAAATTTTAGGGCTCCAAAAATAATTCTAGGAAACAAATGTTTTTTAGCCATTCTGCATTACGATATTTTTTTTTATTTTCAAACTCCAATGAGCTGCAAAAAAAATAGGAATGAATATTGTAAAATGCTTTTACTGTCAAAATATACATACATATTTCAGTTACTTTTGTGACACCCACCAGGTCGTGATATCACATTTTGTTTTGTGAAATAAATCTCCTGGAATTTGTGAGCAGTTTGAATATTATATGTTTAAATCTGGTGTTCTCGAAACTATGTACGCGTAGATTGATTGTAGCACGTGCCTGGCTACGTGCTGACGCCCGCAGGTGGATATTAGTTAAGGAGCCCAGTGGGTAGAGTACGCGGAGGGGTGGGTGTGCGCACGCCTGCACGTAGGTAGGCGGGGAGAGTAGGTGAAGAAGTGAGTGTGTAACCAGACTGTGAGTCGAGCCGCGCAGCTGGGAGAACTTATGTTGTATGTCCGGGCAGGCAAAGCGGAAAGAGTGATGACACGTTGTCGGAGTGAACTGCCCAAGGCAGGTTACGCCAAGATGGGTCGGCGGAGTTAATGACGCAAATAAACCACTGCTTCGCACTAGTTTACGAAACAGTTCAGTATGGTCTGAATAGTTTGGCCACGTTTTGTGTGAGGAAATCACCCGAAGTTTTACAATCCTTTTCGCTACTAGAGAATTATGTAGCACGACATGGGTTTGTCTTGCATCTGGCTGCAATGAGGAGAGCTGTGGTGTCTATCCTTTCAGCGTGCACTGCGTGAGCACGGATTGTGAAGCGTTGTGAATATATTCTTTTTAGAATATGAAGACATGTTCAGTGTCGCGCTGTAAAATGAATTACGTTATGAATAATTCACATTTGCGGTAGGAATTTCTATGTGCCTTTCGGGAGCTGTTCCGGTGTCATTAACTTGCCTGTGCAGAAGTACGGAAATGAAGCTTTGGGGACTTAGGGCTTATGCTGGTGGTCTTATAATTTACTTAGGACGTTGAGGCCAAACAGGTAATTTCCTGTGTGCTACGCTGCTGAACGATTAAGAATGTCGACGCCCAGTATAATGCTCTATTCTAGTGGGGGATTATACGTAACACACTAGATCATTCATACGTACACTTGAGTTGTGTGCGTGAACTGCGATGGACATGCCACGTATGTGTCGTAAACAATTGTAGCGTCACCTTAAACGAACTTAGGATTGGTTTGTACCAGCACATAAAGACTGACTATTGTCACAGTAGGTTTTTTTTTTTGTGGAATTGTGCAATGTGTATTACAATGTATCAGCACAGTGGTATTTTCTGTAAAAGTATTCTTTGTTCTTTTAATCGTGACATTTTTGTCAAGTGTGTACGAAATTAAATTTAACCATTTAACTAATTCTTTTGAACTGTCTCAGCCTAGTGAGAACGGACTTATAACGTTCATAATTTAAAACTACATATGTATATCTTAAGTGTTTCATCTGTATCCATTGCAATTTAATACACTATATATTAATATTATGAAACAGCAGTGTGATGTCTCATTCCCCATTCAAATGATTTGTGCCTTTCCAGGATTCTATTGTTTACTGTTTTTCATTACTTTTCTTACACTTCAGTCGCCCCCGAATTTTTACCACCCTTCTGTTACGTCCTGTCATTATTAATTTGGCAACAGGATGTCACACTTTTCAACATAACCACACAGATTGAGATACTTGTACTGGTGCACAAGCTATCCAATACCCTCTGCAAAGAAAGTTGCCATCTGCTACCAATTCACATTGTCCGGCAAATTCAGTCACTGCACTGCTGTAGAAGCGCAGTTCTCATGGCCATCACTTTTTTAATGTCTGGAAAAGGTAAAAGACATGTTGACATGCCCATAACCATGCCTAAACTGATGTGTTGGGTTTGGCCACTGAACGCAATTGGAGGGGAAGGGGATAAAACAACAGTGCGGCATTAAGAATAGCCTGCTATCGCTTCATGAGCATGGAAAACATTTTATGTACCTCGTACACGTGCCACACCCAGAATGTTAAAATGAACAAAGTTCAATAGGTAGGCGGCATCTTTCTTTGCAGAGAGTATTGAAAAGCTGGTGACCAGTACAAGTACCTCAATCTGAATTTTACACTTCATTCCCTCTTTTTTTTTTTTTTTACAGATTATCAGAGATTAAAAAAAATTACTCTCATACATTTCAGCACATATACATCAAAACTTTTTAGTATTTTATGTCAATTCTTTTCTTGACAAGTCCAGGTGCACATTTTCTTATATTATCTGTATAGTACCTTGCTTCCACACCCCTTCCCTCCTTCTGATTGACGTATTATGGAAGCACCGCTACTTGTTTGGATTATGAAAGCAGACAGCACTGACAACAAAATATATTTGGTTCAGTAATTATTGAGCATATAGGGAATCTCACGAGAAATGTTTATACAATACAAGAGATGTCCACAACATTGCACATATGTATGGCAGCTTGACTCATTTTTGTTGACGTGGCTGTGCAGACTGTGTTTAAAGTGATAGCTATAAGCACATATCGTTGGTGTTATGCAGTAAGCGCATTGTCAACATAAAAGTCTGTTTTATTTTGTGTGGCACACATTTTTGTTATGAAAACATTCCAATAGACATAAAATACAGTTAAATTGTTGCTTAATTCCACCAGCATTTAAAAGTCACTTTATTTCTTATTTCTTAAGTACCAACTTTAATATTAGAATTTACTTAACGTCAGCCATTTATTTTATGCATGTTTTGAAAGTTGAAGCACCTGATCTGTCACACATACTGTATGAACAGGAAATAACCACATATTTTTTTAGCCAAAATGTTTTAAGGTACATGTGAAAATGTACATAAACAAAACAACAAATAACATTAAATATAGACTAACCTTTGGTAAAATGAAAATACATTACTCAACCTGAAAAGAACACAAATATTTTACTGAATCTACTGAAATTAAATTGGAGTTTTATTATAATCACTAACTTAATTCTAGGTACCGTAAACCGGGGTTACTTTGATCATTTTCGGGGTTACTTTGACTATTCAAAATATTAGTTTTTGGGTTATCTGGTAAATAAACAGATAATCTCAGCCGAGTATTTTAAATAATTCCTTTTATCCTTGTAGCTAATGTTTGAAACTTTTGTCACTAAGCAATATAAAAACCAAAATTTTGAGTGATCAAAGTTACCCCGCAATGTCAAAGTAACCCCGGTTTACGGTAGCCTAATTGGAGGTTAAAGACTGTGTGTTTACATTTCATCACTTTATGAATAATCTACGCCACTATAAAGGCACTTGGAGTCATGTGACACGACTGTGAATTAACAGTACTCTTAGTCTACAGACCATGAAGTTACTGAGTTTTGACACACCTATGTTCTTCCGTATTCTGTGGTCTGCTTTACTAACCAGAGGCATTTGCATAGTCACTTGTTTAGCACCGGTAAAATCAAAAACTTTTCAACTCAAGTCATTGAAACAGCGATCTGTCTGAAGTTTACTTGCACCAAGAAAACCAAACTTTTGCTTGTATTCATTTAATCACAGTCTGGCTAATATTATTATCAAGCATCATTGTCACATGACCAAGGAAATCTACCTACCTAACTCTAGAAGATTACTATACAGAAACAAATTATTGAGTCTTCTCTAGTTACGCAAATGCGAAATGTACACAGCTAAAGCAAGGACCCACTATTAAATACTATGCTGGAAAAGTTGTGGTGCAGCTATTATGCAGACTTTGACTTCTCGGAAATACAACATGTGTTAAGATTGCAGTTCTAATTAGAAAACTTATTCCAATCACTTTAAAATACAAATTGTTTGTGGGAATTGTTTAGGGGACAGAAGAAACAATGTTTCCGTGATGCAGAGAAACAGTTCGCAAGATTCATTAACCAAAGAAACAAATATGTGCAGATTTCATGGGAAATTAATAATAAGAAATTGTGCGAGTGCAGGTCCACTACACATTTTACTTTCAATGGGAATAAAATAGATATGTACACACATTAGTCACTTACCATATATTTTGAAACAGATAAAGAAATCAAGATTTTGACTGATTACAACTGCACTAAAATGCAGTTTATAGACTCACAGATATGTTTGGGTAAGGCCCATTTCAGAGCCCTGGCGTTATATTACGTTATATTAAATTCAATGTGGCTATTCACGTGTTGAACCTATATATACTCCACCATTGAGTTTTTTGTTCACCTCAGTGAGGACCAGGATCTTTGAGAGCATTTTTTAAAAATACGAACAATTAAGTATTTTCATTGTGCGAAACTAACTCAAAAACGTATTATAATTTTTTCCATACATCTTCATTCCTCCTGCAATATATTTTTTTCTCTGTGCAGAACATGTTTTTCGACCAAAACGGACACATTAAAACTGACTGAGCACAGCCGAATACCATAAAATCCCTATCATCGCTCAAGGAACAGCTGTAAGGCAGGCAGAGCCCTTAAAGAAGAGAAATTTACCACGGTAAGTGCAGTTGGACAGCACTGATTCTTTTGAGTACCATGTAATTTACAGTCATTTTTACTAAATGTCAACATTCTAAAAACCTAACCATAATGTTAAGCAAGAACTTACCTGTACTTTAACAATACTATGATTATTTGCTAAACATCTGTAACTTCCACATACAACACTTCTAGACACACCTATGCTTATGACAATCTTTCTTATCACAGATTTATGAAAGTGTACAACAGCATGCCTAAAAAAATTAGTAACATACAGCAAGTTCTAATATCATACCTCGGGCAGGAGAAAATCTAGAAGGGTGTCCTGTTGAAGTGGCACAGCTTTCAGACGTATTTCTGCTGTTTGCCACGCTGCCAGCATCACCACTTCCTATTGACTTGGAAGCTGCAATACCATCTGGTACAATACCGCTCTGACACTGCTGCTCCCCATCTGCAGGTTCTGGCTCCAGATCCGGCAGTTCACAGAACAAGTTTCTGAACTCTGCGTTACCACTGCCCTGATGACTGTACTGCATCTCCGAGGCACTACACCTAGACCACTCTTTCTCATTGTCTTTCAATACCTTGCAATCTTCTGGCTCATTTTCAACTAAATTTCTTGCAGTATCATTTAACCTGTTCAAATCCCGACCAAACAAACCACTCCCACTTACTTCGCAGTCCCCGAGTTCTATGGGCATATTTGGCGTGGTGACTAAATCTTCTGTTATTGTTGACATGCTGGGAAATTTACTCTCCAATGGACTGGGTGGTACTGAAGCCTCTTCGCAAGATTCTGTCTCTGGAATAACAGCACTTGCTAGGCATTTGTCATGTATGAGTGCTCCCTCCTCAACTGCATCTTCTGTTTGAATGTAATTGTTAGGTGGTTCTAAAGTCTCCACGTATGATTTCACTGTTTTTAACTCTGATCTAATTTGCAGCTCAAGTGGTACATCATTTGAAGAGAGTTTCAAATTTTCTTCAATGTGGTCATTATTAACATCCATCTTAGAATCTGAACTATCAAACAATGTATCCTGTATTTCCACTTGATCATCTAAGGGCTTTTCACATGTTTCACCATGTTCATCATCTGGTATAGTTATGATTTCTATATCTTTTTCAATAGTATTATCTTCAGACGTAATAATTTCTACATCAGGAGCATCAGTATCCTTACTGACAGAAGAATTTACATCGTCACAAGCACCTTGTTTCTGTGACATATTTCCATAATTAATATTCACCTCAGTTGATAGTTTTCCCTCACTTCCAGAAACTATCTGGCTTTGCACATCACCTAGACTTCCAGCACCATTAATTTCTTCACTATTTTCAGTTCTTTCTGTAATTTCAACGCCGGTCAACTGCTGTGTGTTTAAATTATTTTCCACTGACCCTTTCAGATTTTCAGAACAGTCTTCCTCTATATTTGGTCCATCCGTTTCATCAGTCAAAACATTTACCTGTTTATCATTTAAATCATTCTCAGCAGATACAGGCACCTCAACCACTGAAGTCATCTGTTCAATTTTGTCAATAAGTTTCTCTGTCAATTCCAAGCTCTGCAATGTTAGATCTGTGCTAACTGATTTGTTCCAACTATCCATATCTGGTAATGTGGTACAGTGTTGCTCTCCCAGACTGTGAAAGTTGTTCTCAATTTCAGTCAACACTGGCATAGACAATGGTGTAGTATTTACTTCACTGCCTTGGACATTCTGAAGAAGCTGGCTCTCCTGCAATCCAGTGGGGAGGATATGTTCCTCAATATTTGTACCAAACCCAAGTTCTTCTTGTGTCACTTGATTCTTCTCCAATTCAGAACATGGAATATTCTGTACATTTTTAGTGAAGTCATGGTCATTCTGAGGAATCTGACTATCCTGAAATGACGTGTGTAGAATCCGGTCATCAGAATTTTCACAAAAATTGTTAGAAGACATACCACAATTGCTATTTGTTTCAATAACCTCTTCCCAAGGACTCACAATTTCTTGTTTGATTGCTATTTCTGCAATATTTGGTTTTTCTTCTATAAAATCAAAGATGTTCTCATTATTTGGCAAGGTATTTGCAAATGCCTTTAAATTCTCAAAATCTATTATACAGTCATTGTAACCTTCACGTAAATTTTCTTCTGTTGTATTTGGTTTCTCAACACACTTCAACAAATCAACCTGCAGTAAGTTTCCAAGATGTTCTATTACTTCAGGTGGTAAGCTACCTAAATCCACTGTAACATTTGTATCCAAACAGAGATTTTCGTTCTGTATTTCACTCTCATCCAGTGATCCAGTACTCTGCGTATGAATTCGAGAATTGGCAAATCCTCTCTGCTCCTTAGACATTAGCTCTTGGCGTTCTTTAACCAAATGTTTCATGGCAAATTCAAATCTTCGTGATGTAGGTTTATTAATAAAATCTTTTAGATGATTAGGTGTCATGCCCAGAACATGTCTTACGATACGATCTTTCAAATGTTTTATCTTGGTTTGGACATAATTTTCATCTGTATCTTCATTCTGGCATATTTTCTGTAATTCATTCTCATTTGAAATGTTTGTTGTACAAGTATCTTGATGTGCAACATCCGATGATACAGTTTGTTTAGTACCAATATTTGATACACTTTTATTTTTTTTCTGTTGTGTAGAAACCTGAGATGAACTCTTGTTATGTAGAACACTATTTACTTCAGGCTTGGAAGATGGACGTGAATGACTGCTTCCTCCGGACTGTGAATTATCTTTAATACTTGAAGAACTAATTGGTTTACCACTCTGACTACTGCTACTTGGCTTGCCAGAATTAATGGGTTTCTTGGTAAGTTTGTTGTTACCTTCGTTACCACTACCCGACGATGTAGTTTTTGAAGCAGGTTGTACCGATGAATTAACCGAATGACTTGTCTGTTTCTTAACAGCACTTCCTGAATTGGAGCTTTGTCTCTCTTTTTCTTTACTACTTGCACTCTTCTGAGATGAGCCTGTAATATGAGATGAACTCTTTCCCCTCTCTTTAGTATCTCTATTTCCCGTACCAACAGTTGACTCGGAATCTTTTCTCCTACCCTTGAAGCTTGCATCAGCAGAACTTTTCACTTTTTCTCTGTTATCTGAAGTTCCTCCACTCATGGACTGCTCATTTTTAAACGTCATGAGACACTTCTTCACTTTATCTGTTTCTTGGGCCAACATTTTCTTCCGCTCTTCTTCCGAACCTGGCAAAGGGTCTTCTTCCTTGACCAGCATAAAAGAAGAGCTACCTCTTTCATAGCTGACAAAACTCTTTTTGGGTTTGTATGGTCCCAATGAATGGTGGCCACTCTTGAAAGAATGTTTCTGATGTGGCTGGTCTTTCCTAAATGAGGAAGTCTGGTGGTTTGAAGAGACCCACTGTGAATGAGACCACTGCTGTTGCTGTTGCTGCTGCTGGAAGGACTGGTGTTGCCATGGGTTCTGTCCTGTGTAGTTGTGCTGCCTATATGAATCAGATTTACCGTAGGAAGTGTAATTATCATTCCAAAACTGAGGTCTCTGTCCACTACTCCCAACACTACCTGAAGAGTGTGTGTCATGACTTCTACCACCATGCCTGTAATACATGTTGTTACTTGGAAAACTACTCATTCTGTTCTGTTGAACACACAAATAACGTAGATAAACATTAAGTTTTTCAAGTTTCCCCCCAAAAAAACTGATACTTCGTGTAACTTCACCATGCCTGTTGTCTTTACGATTAGTATTTAAACGTGTTCATGCACAGTCTACCTGAAACATAAAAGTGAATGAAGTTTTATTATAATTTACCCACAAAAACAAGGCCAACAGAAACTCCACACATAAGCATAATGTACACACTGACACAACTAAATGCAGTTAAAGAAATACTAATGGAAAACATCTGTCAAAGATTGAACCACTTACACTATTGAAGTCAATGGACATTAACGGCTTTCTTTCTTATTTTGCGGTGTCACTGACTAACCAACTTAAGATTGTGCATCTTGTTCGAGTTACTGAATCATTTACAAAAAAGTTCTAAAACAATGACAACAAGCTACAAAAGTTGCAACGCAATGATAAATATAGATTAAATTAAATTGTTATTTATAATAGCATGACTTTTTATTCATAGATAATACTAGCAGGGGAGCTGAAACACATTTGAGTTGGGGGGGGGGGAGGGAGGCACAAGGTTTCCTGGATCCAGATTAATTTTTCTGGGAAGGGAGGGAGAGGGGGTTCGCAACAAATTTATTCTGGCACCTGGGCTGTAACCAGAAGCAGGGGTCTGGAGGGCCCCCTCCCTCCTTCCAGGAAAATTTCCGTTTCAAGGTGCAAATTTGTGTTATTTAAATAGTTTTTAAACCTAAACATAGATTATACAGGTGGCAGAAATCTAATTTATTTAAGGTGTATTTTATAATTTTATGACAGAAACTGTTTACATACTAAAAATTTTGAGAGTATGCCACTCACAGGAACTTGCAGCAGAACCAGAAAAAAAAATGCTCGTGCAGGGATTCACTCCCAACATTTTACATGTATGAGATTTTTAAATGTTTGTTGCAATGGGAGTACACAATTAAATTTATTGGATTGTGGACATACACCATTGCTCATGTTTTGCTGATTAGCTAAACATGAGAAATGGCGTATGTCCACAATCCAATCAAATTTAATTTTACATGTATTTTGCAAGCATTACTTGAATGTACACGTACATTTGGTTCACATTTTTGCAGAAATGAATGGTACGTACATAATTCCACTTTATATTTTGGAATTCTCTGAATTTATTCAAAAAACTCTAATTATGTTTTTTTCTGATAATAATACCAATTTTTCAAAATTTCTCCTCAACTGCGAAAATTAAGTTACTAAGCCCGAAGCCATTTGAGCGAGAAAACGAAAGTTAAAGTAAAATACTAATACTTGTTATGTTTAAAAATAATGTTCACTAACTGAAAAGGTAATTTATACATTTATATAATCTTTCATTTATATGTATGCCTAGCTACATCAAAATTAGAAAATATATTTCAAAGTAATTGACAGTGGGTCTAATGAGTCAAATTATGCCTGAAATTCTTCCTTTCAAATTCTTTATTTATAGAAAAACACAAGCAAATATGTACAAATTTGTACAGGTCTGCAGGCATGGTCATCAACAGCGGTATGAAGAACGGGAACGTTTGGGACAACTGAGTTGCAACGAAGAGAGTGGGCAGGGCCCGCCCCCTCGCTTCTGCGTTTCTACAATTTCCCTCTCCCATTCCCCTGTTTGTGGCGCCGGTGAAGGCTCGTAGTGTTTGTGGTGTGTAGTGTGTGTACCGGTACCGTGTTTGTGTGTAGGTGTTTTTGTGTTTTGTGTGTGTGTTCGTAGCGGTGTAGTACCAGCTGGTAGTATTATCGTGTAGCTCGGCCGAGACAATGTTATGATATTTTTATAGCGATTTTTGTAAGGTCTGTTTGTGAATTTTAACTAGCTTATGTATAAGAGTTTTTGTAATTTGGGGTCAGTCTGGGCCAGAATTTTCTAAATAGTGCTATTCTAGGCCGTGTTGCCAGAAATTTAAATGCTGTAATTTAGATTGTTTATTTTATATTGTGCCGAAGGGTTATTGTGTATATCCGCTGGAAAATTGTAAAATTTAATTGAAAATTCTTGTATGCTTGTTGTCACATGTGTACTAATGCCTCTTTATAGGGATTGTGTTTAAGGGACCAAATATTATGACTCTGGTTTGGTGTTTTTACATGCCCCACAATGGCGCTGGGCGACACGAGCTCTACAGTATCAGAATGCTGGGCGAGGGCACCGCATGGATGGGATCTGGCACAGATGATATCTCCGGCAACCCAGACTGGCTCGTTTTATCCTGAGCTAGATCGATGACCCTCTTACGCCTCCAGGGCAGGGCCGGAGGCCTGTAGGTCTCTGTATGAAGGAGTAAGGAGGGGGGAGTTGTACCGGGAGTCGGCGACTCCGGTTCACCACACTTGAAGATCTGTTAAATTTACATATCTTGGACTGGCAGTGAGGTTGTTTTGGAGGAACTTGGTGCTTGTGCCCTGTGCGCTTAGTGGTTTGAATTCCCCGCCCGGTCTTCGGCCGCCGTCGGATGCGCTCGTGTTTGCTCTCCCCTCCTTCCCCCACTTCTCCCTCCCGTGCCCAGCTCAGATGCTCCAGTCTGCGAGACAATTAGTCTTCTCCCGGGCTCGACCGTGGGCGGTTGTGTTTAGCTTGCGACCGCGGTGCCACACCTGAGCCGTATCATCGGTAAGTTCTTTTTGTTTAAGTTTAGTGTTCATGTTTTTTCGTGTTTTTTCAGTTAGGTTTGGTTAATTGTTTGTTTGCGTTGATGACAAATCGAGGGTGTGCTGTCGCGGCCGCGAGCCCTGTACGACTAGGGAATTGTCCCTGTTTCTTAATGGAATAAAGTGGCGCGCGGGTGTCGGCCACAGCAGCTTAGTATTTCTCTCTTAATGTTGTATCGTAATTCTGTATCAACCTCTAGTGGAGAAAACGTGTGTGAAATTGTTAAGCTTTGTATGATAATGTACGTTACATAAATTGTTTTGCCAAGACCTGTCTTACATAATTGGTAGCTTAGAGAACCCTGTGTCAATGTCGTTGGTTTAACGTGTGTTCTAATGGGAAGGGTACTGGTGAGTGGCACTGGGCCTTGGTCGATGCTTAGCCACGCCAAGATTAGCAGCCTGTTATTACTGTGTCTGCTAGAAGCGGGCTCAATTCTGATAATAGAGTAGGTGTAGGGCGAACACACTCACTAAAATTAATAAAAATTACTAAATAATTTTATATTACAGACGTAAACAGCTTGTCAGTAACACAACTTCTGGAAAGTACAAGTAATATGTTGTACCCTACCATCAAAATTGGGGGGGGGGGGGGGGAAGTAAAATGTACCCCTCAACTTTCCCCCTTACACATTCCTGCACCACTGAATACTGGAATCTACACTTAATTAATGTTAAATATTCATATCATAGAATATACAACATGTGTGCACCTTGTAACATTGTGATTTCTGATTTAATTAATTTTACTGACATGTATCTTAATGCTAAATTACTATTCAGAATTGTTTTTAACGTGTAAATAAACTAAGAATATCAGTTTACCGTACTGTTTGGTTATCAAGGTCACTACTTGCATAAAAAATTATAATTGTTCTAAAATGTACATAAACAAGCTATGCCATTATAGATTGCAATACTTGTATGGGTTTGTCTGAAGTAAATTGTTTTGTGCGTTAAAGATTAACTATATAAATATCCACTTCAGTAATATAACCAGATTTATTTATAGCTACCCATAGTTTTTTTCCGAATATACTGCAACTGACATAACCAGGCAGGCACATAACATTTTGCAAGTCCTCAACGTTCAATACTAAGTCCATCCTTTATAAGAACTCCGTATTTTGACAGCAGATGCTACTAATATTTGCACCACGTGCCAGAATAACATACCATTTATAACAACCAGATGTGATCGTAAGGCCTGATGAAGCAGTAGTGGCAGCCCTGAACAACAAAGCAGTTAACTTCCATCACCAACATTGAAAGTAGTGTGTATGAAAAATAAGTAAGCATTTTGGAGGAACGATAATAATAACACTGCTCCACATCCAGCATTACTAAGTTAACTATTTTATTATATTCAAATTACGTAAATTCTATAACTATTTTACAAACAACCACACCATTATCAGTCAATCTATACCAGCACATTATTAGTCAATCTATACCAGCAACCAAAACAAAGGACGGCCATTGCGTGTGCGAGCTTCTCATGTGTGTTTGCAATTCTTATGTATTATTTTAATATTCTGTGCGTATATTTAATATATTGTATAGCGGGGATCAAAAACCCGGCCTGCAATCGCCAACGGAATATTACGACGTGTTTTGGAAAACAAGAAATGGAAAAACATTGTCTTGATAACGAATACCCGGGAGCTTGGCATGTCTACAAAAACAGTTGCAAAGTAAGAAGCAGGTAATCCATCCAGAGAAAAATACTACAGGGAAAAAAAATTGTTACAGCCTTTTATTTTAACATAATTTGTGGGTAAATACTTACAGTTCTTGCTGTAGGCCTGTATGTAAACATGCTTTTTTCAAGGCACCAACTCAATAAATTCACTTTGCATAAAAAAGTCTATATTTAATGTAAAAAAACAAGTAGCAATTACAAAGTTACCCATACTTGTTTATTTTTTGGAATGCCCTTAAATTGTACAGCAATTTTAAGCATACCTAGGAAAATATACGATAAGTAATGTTATATCTTGAATGATTATACTAACTTAATATCTATCGAGCAAGCAAGTCATTAATGCAATATGAAATAATTTTCCATTAACATTGCCCACCGAACACAAGATTAATGTGCAGCCAGTATTGAAAAGAAATTAAATGTCCCAGATGTAAAAAATAATCAAAATAAAATCACAAAACATTTTGGATTTAATTGCAATCATAAACCTTTCGAATTGGTTGCAATCATATAACTGTTGAAATGTTTTGATAGTCAGCTGAAAAGCACATGGTGGTAGAATACATAATGTTTTTGTTTACATAGTCCTACTTTTTTATGATCTGTCAAATACTGTAATCCTTACAGTGTAGCATACTTATCCATCATCCAGTGCTTCGGACAGGTGAAATGCAACAACTGTAATTTTTCCTGACACGTAATTCTGATGCCCATTACACGGGACTTAAGGTGGCTCCATGGAGAGGTTGCACTTTTTCTGTGCGTGGATCACAGATTGATGAAGTGTTAAGGATGCCACTGACTGGCATATGTAATATAACATTTGTCGTCGTACCAGGCCACAGGCCAGGTGGAGTTGCGCCTGGTCGCGGCAGGTGTTCCCAGAGTGTGTCAGTGGCAGGTGTGCGCTGGTTGGTAATGGCAGATGTGCAGTACTTGAGTGTGTGTGGCGGATCAGTGACGGCGGCAGGGCGTGTGTGAACTTGACACCGACGTGCGACACCTACCATCCCAGCCGCCGCACGGCCATCTGCCAGTGCAGGACACATGTCTTTGCTGCCCCCTCCCTCTACCGGCGCACGAAGAAGGCAGTCTGGAAGCAGCGGCCATGACGGATGGAACGAGAGAGACGTGGCGTGCTTCGAGACTGATTCGTCCAGCGAGAATTACGTAACGCGGGTGTGCGACTATCTGGCCCAGTGTTTTACTTTGTTTTGCCATTTGGAACTGGCTCGCTTAAGGCACTAAGGTATGGAGGTGTGGACTGCCCCATAAGTGTCCATGTAAGGTGTAGTTTTCTCCAGATCCTCCCTGTTTTTCCCGATACACAGCTGTTTCGACTCGCCTGGTGAGAGAGGGGCACGCCGGCACGAACAGACCACGACCCATCGAGCCTCGTGTTCCCGGCTACACGCTTAACTGGGTGGCGCCCAGAGCATTCCAAGCAGCTCCGTTCCTACCTCACTCTCACCGGACACGGCGTCATGGCGCCCAACGCTTTGGCGTGAATATCACAGTATAAATCGACGTACAATCTACACAGAGAAGGACTGGAAGACGACACTTCACCACAGAATCTCCACAGTTGCATTGCTAGCCAGCTACGTCACAGTCCGCACGTCAGCGACAGCAGGAAACAATACACTGAGCTATATCTAGAAACAAATCGCACACAACGAGCAGCAAGGAGTGTGTTAGGTGTGGATTACCAGCCTTCCCTGATTTACTTTTCGGAGAAGTACTGCAACAGTGCTGCACGTGTGCCATGGAGAACCGGAAGGGGAACTCGAGCATGAAAGTGGAGAAGCTTATCGACCACAGCCCGCCAAGGCCGAAGTATGTGACTCACCAACATGTGACAGACAAGGGAAGGAGATTGCCACTTGTGTGACTTGTTGAACAAGACGCCACCGCAGATGTTCGCACGCCACAGAACTTGTCACGTTCAGTGAGGGCATGTTTGCTAGCGCAACTTGTGTGTCATCGAGGGCCCCTCCCCCGCTTCAAGGTCATACGTCACAAGCTACAAACCTATCAACCTATCACTCCTCCCCCAGCGCCTCAACGACTGCGCGTCGAACTGTCGCGACAACCCGCCGAGAGAGTCGGGACATAACGAAACTTCCCGAGTTCTCTGGACACATGCATGAGGACGTGGACCAGTTTCAGCAGCAGTGCGAAACACAGTGTTTACGTTACGGCGTAGTGTATTATGAGTGGGTTGATAGTGTGATTAGCAACTTGCATGGTGCTGCAAAGGACTGGTGGAGAATATGGGGACATGCAACAATTACATGGGATGAGTTCGCGAATGGCCTACGGTATCTGTTAGGGTCCTGCTGTTAAGCGTGATTTTATAGTGAACGACAAAAGGACACAAAGTCGACAGAGAGGTTCATAGCCATGAAAATCCAGCTGTTCCGGCGCATCTAACAAACCACGCCGCCGGAGGACCGACTAAGCAGCATAACCCAGCGTCTGCGACTGGAACTCCAAACATTTTTTGCAGAAGTGAATGGTGAAAGTGTGGAGGGATACGTTCATTGAGCAATTGTCGCAGACAGGGCCGTCAATCGGCTGAGGGGACGTCCATTACAGACACTAGGACGGGCGGACGAGGAGGCCCCCATCACCAGAAATATGTGCGATAGTGGCACACCAACAGGCCGAAGACGACAACTCGCTATTGAGGCGCCGTGGTCGGCCGACCCTACGTTCGCCCCACAACTCTCGCGACAGGACATTGGACTGCCACAGTGCCACATCTGCCCAGCGCACACATTTCACTGGCACCGGGACTGCCCTGTTAGGAACACCAGATGCCCGCCGTCGGGAAATGCCTAAGTGGGGGAGGCAGGCCAGTTGCTGACCTCCCCGCTGTCAATCGCCAGGCACACCTGATCACGACCAACACCGACTCAGAGCCATTTATGGGACAATTAACCGCCGAGGAGGATCAGTTACTCCGCATCCCGATCAAAGTCAACGACCAACCAACTGCTGCATTAGTTGATACTGCCGCCAGCCATACGTTCGTCACATCCACAATTGTTAATCCATCAGAGATCCGACCTGAACCCTGCATGCTACAGCTGGCCACCAGAGGGAAGCATAGTGCCACACAGGGCGTAACCGACCTGACAATCAGGATATGCGACCAGACATCTCAAGTCTAAGCCTTGGTCGTGGACGGCCTACGAGAGCCCGTCGTGCTGGGGCAACCATGGCTGCAGCATCAAGAAGCAGTGATAAAGGTCGCTGTGAAGAGGGCACACGTGGGAGCTGGGGAACGACGAACAGTGGGTCCCAGCCAAATACAGGACAGCGATACAAACTCTCTTGGATGAACAGAAAGATGTCTTCGCTTTCTCCGACCTACTTCAGACAACCATAGCAGCTGAGCACCCCATACTGACACCTAACCCAGACCCAGTCTACACTGGTCCCAGAGGCTACGGGATGCATGTACAACGGGTCATCTGGGAGCAAATCGCCGAGATGCTAAAGGAGGGTGTAATTGAACCGTCCAACAGTCGATATAATGCCCGCGTTGTACTCGTGCCGAAGAAGGATGGGACACTGCGTTTTTGTGCTGATTTCCATCTGCTGAACCTGGTGACAGAGAGTACCTCTTCACCGCAGATCAGTGTTGATGAGGCTTTGGCAGGACTGGGTGATGGCCGAGTGTTCTCGACGTTAGACTTAAAGTCAGGTTATTGGCAAGTACCGATACGTCCAGAAGACCGTGAGAAGACAGCCTTTAGGACACCAGACGGACGCCGCTTTCAGTTTTGGAAGTTGCCATTCGGGCTGAAGTGCGCTCCCTCAACCTTCCAGTACATGATGACGCAGGTGCTGGAGGAGTACGTCGGGGAGTTCGTCACAGCGTACCTCGACGACGTCATTGTCTGGTCCCGGACATGGGAGGACAATGTACGCCGTCTGAGTTTAGTGTTAGAACGACTGGCAGTGCACCAACTAGTCGTCTCCCCCAGAAGTGCCACATCGGTAGAACCTCCGTCGACTTCCTGGGGCATGTGATCCGGCCGGATGGTAACTATGCCCATCTCGAACACCTGGACAAAATTGCCAACAGCATATTTCCGACGACCAGGAAACAAATACAATGGTTCATTGGATTAACAAACTGGTTGAGGAACTACATACCGCACTTCGCCACAATCACCACCCCTCTTACTGACTTGTCTGTAAAAAGAAAATATGCCTGGAATGAACGTGCCCAGAAGGTATTTGAAGAGTTGAAATCGCAGTTCACACAGTGTCATGCTTTGTCTCGTATCAACCCTGAGAAGCGCCTCTACGTCCAGACCGATGCCAGCACAGAAGTTGCCGGCGCCGTCCTATACCAACTAGCTGACAACGGGTCATGACTCATTATCAACTACAATAGTGCCAAGTTCAGAGAAGCAGAACGTAGCTATCACAGCAATGAGAGAGAGTGCCTGGCGGTAGTTTGGGCTCTTCGTAAGTACCGCCCTCACCTAGAAGGAAGACAGTTCATGTTACGGACGGACAACAAGTGTCTGTCTGACGTGGCTGGACACGATGCAGGTAAGGAGGGGTAAACTCATCTGCTGGGCACTGTTACTACAGTCGTTTGATTTTACGACTGAGCATGTCAGCGGAGTTGACACTGAACTTCCCGGATCACTTGTCAAGGGATCCAAACCCGGCTCAAACCATCATGGATGACCACGACGTGGCAGTGATGTTTCCTCCCGAGCGTCCCTCAACTCATCAGAGGAAAGTCGAAACAAAGGAACACGCCTCACTGCAGGCAATTACGCATTCATTCGTTCAGACAGACTACCTGGTCTGCTGTGAATAATCACGTCCTTAACACACAAAAAACATCTCCTACAGCTTTGCGCTTAATAGCCAAGTGCACCAAGGGTAATGTGGAGCGTGTTCAAGTAAGGGATCAAGTGCTAGAAACGAGGCTGTCAGGTGTGGAGACGGGATGGAAAGTGTTTGTGGCCCCCGAGGCGAGAGAGAGATAGTCTTGAATTTCGCACACAGTGATAAACTAGCAGGGCATCCCGGGGTAGGTCAGACAGTGCGGAATGTAATGCAGTATTTCCACTGGCCTGGACTCAGAGTGGATGTGCAGGATTATGTACGAGGCTGCCAGGACTGCCGACGGAAAAAGGCACGGAGAGCATATGGGACCGAACAACAATCGCCCCACCTTCCCACTACTCCCTTCGAAGCTGCAGCATTGGACTTGATGGGACTGTATCCACGCACCACCAAGGGATAATGTTTCATATAAGTGGTATCTGACATGTTCTCTCGCTGGGTGGAGGCGTATCCACTAACGAACACTCGTAGTCAGACAATTACAAAAGTGCTCCAGAAGGAATTTTTTGCACGATGGAGGTACCCTCGAACACTACTAACGGACAATGGTTCACAGTTTCTCAGTAGGTGGAGCCGCAAACTACAACCGGAGCACCATATGACACCGGCATACCACCCTCGTGCTAATCCAACAGAGGCGGAACCAGAAGCTGAAGGTCAAACTCCGCTTGCGTGTTGGAGAAGGTCACTCACAATGGGACCAGCATCTGGGCAAGGCTCTGTTCTGCCTCAGACATCGTGTGAGCGTTGCCACAGGGCAGGCACCGGCAACTCTCGTGCAGGGGTGCAATCTACAGCTTCCAGGAGAACCCAGGCCAGAGGTCCCTCAGGATGCAGAGGACTGGGGCGAGCGCCGAGACGCCGAACTCACTGCTGCCCGCCAACACCAAGAGGCGTATGTGCGAAAAATTCTGCCAGAGTCGGAAAACCCTCCTGCACCCCTGGAGGTAGGGACACTGGTATATGCTCGAAACCATCCATTTTCGGCCGGCACACGAAAATTCTCTGTGCAGGACTAGCACCTCGCTGGACAGGACCCCACACAGTAAGCCTACCTGGTCCGAGATGGGGACAGGCCCCTCCGAAAGATCCACCGAGACGAACTAAGGGTGGTTCCTATCATTCCGGCTGACGAGGAGACAGATACAGACGGTGTGACACAGGCCCCACCGGAGGTCACCTTACACCCACAAACTGTGAGACCACTCCAGGAGGAGAGTGACAAACACTCGCAAAGCAGATGTGACAAGACTCCGGGACTGGCGTTACTTCTCCCGTCAACGCCTGGTGTCTTAACACCGCCGCAGGAAGCCGAACCAATAGTGACCACGCCTGATGAAGATGAGCAGACACTCCAAACCATCGTCCGGGAAGTGTGGGAACTGGATACGCCACTAGAGAGTACAATTTTTACCATACACATCGAGGAACCAGAAGAGTCGCCTTGACGCCAACCACGACGCCGACGCAGCAGGCAACCCCAGTTATACTCGTCCGAGCCTAGCACAAATGGCCAGCAGGAGGAAGTGGTCAACCTCGAACCGAGGAATGAACGGAAATGCAGACGTCAAAACACCTGCCTGGTTTCATCCTCATGTTCGCCGCTTTCCGGAGTGGGGCTGGTGGCCCTCAATCATCGGCGCCTACAGTACAGACGCCAGTGGCAGAACGTCAGGACGTAAAGACCACAACATCCCAGGACATGCTGGTGTTACCGACGGCCGGCACCCCACTCCCTCGACCCATACCAACAGACACCGAAGGGAGCCCTACAACCTACGACCTTGCCCACGACAGAAACAGCAGACCTGCTGTGCACCACCCGACGGCTCAGGAGATGATGCCGGAGACTTAGACCCACAGCAGACCCTAGTGTTCAGTCGTCGGGGGCGACACCGGCAGCAAAGTAAATAGCGAATGCACACACCCGCCGTGAGGAGGGGGCGTATGTCGTACCAGGCCACAGGCCAGGTGGAGTTGTGCCTGGTCGCGGCAGGTGTTCCCAGAGTGTGTCAGTGGCAGGTGTGCGCTGGTTGGTAATGGCAGATGTGCAGTATTTGAGTGTGTGTGGCGGATCAGTGACGGCGGCAGGGCATGTGTGAACTTGACACCGACATGCGACACCTGCCATCCCAGCCGCCGCATGGCCATGTGCCAGTGCAGGACACGTGGCTTTGCTGCCCCCTCCCTCTACCGGCGCACGAAGAAGGCAGTCTGGAAGCAGCGGCCGCGATGGACAGAACGAGAGAGACGTGGCGTGCTTCGGGACTTTGATTCGTCCAGCGTGAATCACGTAATGCGCGCGTGCAACTATCCGGCCCAGTGTTTTACTAATTTTACCATTTGGAACTGGCTCGCTTAAGGCCCTAGGGCATAGGTGTGTGGACAGCCCCATAAGTGTCCATGTAAGGTGTAGTTTTCTCCAGGTCCTCCCTGTTTTTCCCGATATGCAACTGTTTCGACTCGCCAGGTGAGAGAGGATCACGCCGGCACGAACAGACCATGACCCATCGAGCCTTGTGTTCCCGGCCACACGCTTAACCGGGTGGTGTCCAGAGCATTCGAACACAGCTCCGTTCCTAACTCACTCTCACTGGACACGGCATCACATTATTTCTACTTGGAAGCCAAAGAACTGTTAGTGGAATATTATCAGTGATGTTCAATGAGCATGTCACATACTACAATGTAACATCGCTGCAAAAACATTAAGTGTGTGATGAGTGAAAGACTGTAGGTTATGTACAAACCTACATATTTTCTATGTGTAAAAGTGTACCCCATTCTGCTTCAACCAGTACATTTTGAGATGTGACATTTTACATGCTTGAGTGTCTGCATGTAGAACAATAAAACTTCAGAAACACTACAATAAGCAGCATCAGAGTTATCTTGTTATAAGGTGTCCTCCTTAGGAAAAAGTGGTCTCCGACTTGTGTGAAAAATTAAAATTTTTGGTTTTGAAAGCCAAAACAATATTATGTGGCTGACAAAATAAAATTTTGAATACTGGCATTAAGAGCATAAATTGTATGCATTCTGCTATTTTGTTGAGTAGGCCTACACAAATATTTAAGAAATTAAATTTAAAAAAAAAAAATTGTCTGTTTGGTTTTGTAAAATTTAATTTCATTCTGAACATGGTCTTAGGCTGGAATTCATAGTAGTGATATAAGTGGTACTTGAAATAAGTGCTACTTATATCCGTGCTTAAGTAAAGTTTTCAATTCATAGTGCTAGAAATAAGTATTGCTTTTTGTGACCACGTCAAGTAATACTTCATGAAGTATTACTTCAAATAAATACTGCTTAGTATGTATTCACAGTCACAAAATAGGTGCTACATTTTTTCACAAGTATTCATAATTAAATAAGCATTGCTTATCCAAACATATACCGTAAGTATTACTTTGTCAAGACTGCTCCCTAGGTGACTTAAGTAAACAATTTATATGTAAGAAACAGGTTATGTAAGGGATTCCTTCCTTCACATTGATATTTCACTCCACATATTTAACAAAAAGAGGCATTTGAAAAGTTAGGCGTAAAACGTACATGGAACGTCTTCACATCATATGGAAATATTTAAATTACAAAAAAGAGCTGTAAGTATAATTGTAGGTGCCAAGAAATGTGAATCATGTAAATACATTTTTAAAAAATTAAATATTCTCACCTTTTATTCCCAGTATATTTATTCTATAGTTAAATTTAAGTTATAGGCGTTTGTGAATTCATTGCTGAAATAAGTATTGCTTAGAGAATAAGCATTACTTCACGAAGTACTACTTACTTGCCAAACAGGCCTTCGACTATGGATTCCAGCCTAAGTGCATCTAATGTGTTCTTTTGTGTCTTCATCGTTGTGTCATCTAGTCTGTTGTCTTGACGTTGTCGTCGTAGTTATCCTGTCTTGTGTCCATTATTGTATTCATCCCAGTGTTGTTTGTGCTGTCTTAATTGTGATGACCTGAGTTTTACAGATTAATTTGTGTTTCCACTTTTATTTTTGGTTGTTTATTTTATTCCCTATATTTGTTATTGACTAATTACTTGTGAGATATTTCATGTTCAGTTGTTTTGGTTTATGGATGGTTGACTACAGCCAACTAGGCTTTTTTTTTTTCTCTTTTTTTTTCGTTGTTTGTTTTTCGTAGTCTCATTCTAAGATTTCTGGGACGGCATATATTGCAATGGCGTATGTCTGCAACTACAGTTTGTCTTACAGGAAATTGTGCAATATTCTTTGCTACTATCATACCCGGTAGATATTTTAGATGGCATTGCATAAACCACTTTACATATTTCATCTGGTGTAGTAAGAGCAATAAGAAAATGACAATCATATTTATGATTATTTAATTTCAAAACTTTAATGAGATCTATTAATGAATCTCAATTACATCGTAATGATTCAACAACGTTCAAAAAATAATCATTAAAAGTATTTGCTACATGTGTTGGCTCTCAATTATTTTAATGTATTCTGACTATTTAAGAACATATTCATTTATGTAATAAAAAATCTAAGAATGAAAGATAGTTAAACGCTCTCCAATGACTGCGTCAGAAAACAAAATCTTGCCCACCCCCCCCCCCCTGGAAAAACCTGAAATGATGTTCCTGATTGTGAAACAGAAAAACCACATGTCCAATTTTTTTAGAATAGTGCTTCTGTAAACAACTGGAAAACATAGGATAATGGTGCTGTTAGGTAAGTTGTTGGCTTTCCTTAGACGAAGACATTGTTCGAATTGGCTGTCTAAAGTCCCTTACCATGCTTCCAGTCCTTCAAAAGTGCATCGCAGAAGTGACGTCACACACACCGCTGTTCAAATTCACAGCAAGAGCTCATTTGCATCCTAGAATGTCCCCTTCCGCTAATAAGACGAGCCACTTACCATTCTCGAGCCCTACGTGCAAATTCACAAAATGCAGCCTACTTCATGAAGGTAAAAAGGGCATAGGTCTCAAAGGGAAGTGATCAAGGGCACGTTGCAGTGAAATTGAACACAACTGAAGTGTTATTGATACTATAGAAGCGAAGTGTTTTCGTGTAGGCTACTATCAGGTAATTTGTGATATAGTACAAATATAAATATGTTCTTAGGCACATGTAAAATGTAAAATGAATTATTTGAAACTAGTAACGTGAAATAACAAAGCATGGATTGGTTTTATTTTACTTTTCAATCCCAGTATATTGATATTGAATAGTAAAATTAAACCCAAGGATCCACTCTTTATTACATCACAATACCAAATAATTGTAAAACAAAGTCGATGAGTTTTCAGGCGAAGTTAATATAACAGTGTATTAGGCTACTTGAAACTAATATTGGAAAGTAACAAAGAGCAAATAGGTTTTATTTTGCAATTTGATCCCAGTAAACTGATATCAAATAGCAAAATTTATCCCATCTGCTCTTTACCCTTTTCGATACCAACAGAAAATATTGTTTTTTCCTGTGTCCCCACCCAAAAAACTCCCATATTACTGTGGATCGTCAGAAGTGTGTGGTAGCAAGATGTCACTCGAGTCATATTAGTTTTGTCATTACTTGTTTTAATGTTTTATCTGGAAATAAAAAAAATCCCGAAAAACTTTAAAAGCTACGCTACAGTAAATATGACAGTAACTGCATACACCTATACCCTGCAATGCTTCCACTAAAAAAATAAAAAAAACTGGGATAGTTACACATACAACTAAAACCGGGCTTAATTAACACATACGTAGGCCTAATTAGAGTTTTTAAATTAATTACAGGTCACAATTAATTTCGTTACAAATTTACAATACGGTAGGCTTCATTAAAAGGTAACTTTAACACGATCACAAAACCTCTTCAATACGTGTATTTCTGCAAATACATTACTGTTCCGGAACTTTAATCGTAATCCCGCAAAGTTTGACATTTCTAATTAGCACTTTTCCCACCGTTTTAAAACGGAGGGTCTATACCTAGCATTACAATAAAAACGTAATTCATTTTCATGTACGCAATAAAAATACTAAAATATTATGTGACTTAATTTTACCTGTAAAATTCCCTTGAAAACCAATGAAAAGAAATGAAAAAATATACGTGCTTTAAAACTGTTCTGGACATTTCACAAAAAAAACTGTTTGTCAACCACTTTCACAAAAGCACATTACAACATACACATCAAAACAATAAATTATTTTCCACCTAGATAAAGAAGTATTAAAAGACTTTAATAAAATGCTCACTTCTACATTTAACTCAAACTAAACTCAGCAAAAAAAATCGCCATTTAATGTTATCCTTGTTGTTGAGTTGAACTGTTGTTAGGATGCAGGCTACCCAACGTCAAAAAATGTAAATACATAAAACAAGTTGGCAAGAAAATCATAACCAGAGTTTTCGGAAATTCACGGGTGCAAACACAGTTGGTTGAAAAGTAGAACCACCGGTGTACACCGAATACACTAGAGGTTTGTTCGGGAGCCCGGAGATTTCTATGACTTCTGAGATTGTCCTGCACTTTTCTTGCTCTTTTTCATTTCGGGCGTTCGATACACCGGTAGTGTTTTTTTGGCAGGGTGTTCAGGCTTCGCGAGCACTGCTTTTTTTTTTTTTTTTTCAGAAAGAGCATGAACTTTCTGCTCTTGCTGCTGAGGAAGAGCAGAAGAGCAGTGAGATCGAGAGCAGACAAATTCGTGCCAAATTTGAATAGATTGTTTATTTTGTAAGAGAGACAGTGGCGTCTCCACAGGGAGGGCCCAGGGGCCATGGCCCTCCCTGTTTGTTCTGAAGGGCGGGATTTTCTGGTTGAAAGTTAAAACGAAAAGAAATAATATTTCAGTGTTTTCATATTGACTAATGTAACTTGCAGATTACACCACATGACACCTGTAGAAAGGAGGAGAAGCTTTCTGCAAGAATGAGAGTGTCATAACGAGGGATTCCCCATCCGACCTTCCCTGCACACTGCGTCATGCCGCCCCTCCTCCGTCTGTTCCTCGGTCGTCAGGGAGGGGTTGGCGAGACGAGGCGAAGAAATTAGATGATCAACCAGAAACACAATACACGTTCACGTACAAAGGATCGAAGAAAATATTGTTGCATGTTGGCTGGGCAGCAGGCACATTACATCATGCTGGGTGGTCAGTCCTGTGAGGCAACCAGTGATGTCATGGGTTTTCGCAGCTATGTCGCATCTCCCGAAAGACGTAACTGGGTTTCCCCGATGACGCCAGTGTGAATACGTGACTCAACAAGTACGACCGAAGTAATGTCTATTTTTAGACTTCAGGTCACCATATTTCATCAGCCATTGATGTCACTGTAGGGGCCGTATAAAAGCATCGGTACTGCGCAATATGAGTGAGTATTGCAGAGTCTTGTGCGGAGTCGGGAGGTGAGAGTCTTGTTGAGTCTTTGTAGTGAGTCGTGAATATGAAGTGAGACCGAGAGTGGTGTGAGGCAGCGCCCTTAGGGGCGGCGTTGCCACTGGGACGACGATGGACGTCGTGAGAAATGACGGGCTGGGAGAAGACACTGACGGCGACATATAAATGAGGACCCAGCGCCTTGAGGGCGGTATCACGATGGCGTCGAGGCTGATGTAACATCGGCGGAGCTGACGAGGTGTGGCACCTCGAGGATGGCAGCACGACGGCAGTGGTCGGTATCGAGACTGTGTGACGCAAGCAGGCTGCAGGAAGGACGAACAACACTTGTGGTGTTGTGTTGGAGTACTGCAGAGGTGGTGAGCTGTAGAGAACAACACTGACAGTGTTGTGTCGAGGAGGGCAGTAACTGGCTACTTGAGGAAACTGTCTACCAGGAGATTCAAGAGGAGTGCTTCGAGAGTTCGCTATTGGTCCTGCTCGGAGGAGGTGCTAAGCTTGTGCAGAGAGGTTGGCAAGGACATCTTGGTGATGTCAGGAAGACGTCTTGGGGACGTCGGAGTCTACTGCGAGGCTACAGGCACATACGCGGAGCAGTACTGGGTGAGACAAGAGGGCTTCTGCTGCAGGTCGACAGGCGAAGGAGGTGCGCGACGGAAGTCGAACCGAAGACCTTTAAGAGTGAAGACAATGGTGCACTCTGGGTGTTGCACTGTACATGGTGAACCATCCTCTCTTAGGACTGTTAAGGTTGTACATAGTAACTATTTGAGTAACTGTTGATGGGATATCTGACTGAAATTTTATTGTAATTTGTAGTCTTTAAGTGATTAATGGTAAATATTCTTGTGCTTTATTTATCAAAGTTAATAAATATTCTGTGACACAGTAGTAATTGTGTGCATAATTAATTGTGTTGTGAGAGTTATAGTTGATTACTGTTTTGTGTATTTCGTAGCTTTGTGAGCTATTAAATCCAGTACTTAATTTAACTCTTTTATTTATAATTACAAAACCTCTATCCCAAAAGAACTCATAGGATTTGCCCACATATAAAGTTTTATGCTCTCAAACTTGAAACAATATCTTTCATAGAAGATTTCAATTATGTACAGAATGGCATCGAAAAGCATCATAAGGTGATTGCATTGCTTAATGCATACCTACAGTGAAACATTCGTCCAAAGAAAAGAGTGACTCGAACATCAGCATTCTGTCTAAATTTTGTAGGGTAAGCTCACATAGACTTCTTGGCGAGATGAGCCTGTTACATAATGACAGTCGCATGAATGGTCAGACTATTTCATGCCTTGTAGAGAACTTTAGGACACTAGAAAGTGGTCAATATCCAATAGTAAAAGAAGATTCTTAAGAGTGCGTGGTATATAAATAAATGCTGAAAAGATCAATTGATTGCTACGCTTTTTTCGAACCCAATTAGGAAAAAATACTCAATGACAATCCTAGATAATGGTATTTGCCAACTTTATGAGTAAATATTTATCCAAAATTACTATTTCATTACGTGTGATCTCTTCCGCCGCAGTTAAATGCTCGAGGTTCTTGCGTCAGAGATTGTGCCTCAGACGTTCGTAACACTGGAAACAATTTTGTTTAAAATGTTGGCTGAAACTATTGTCTAGGATTGCTATTGTTTAACTTTCGCAAATTGGCTTCAAAAAACCTACAGTTATAAATTAATGCTCTTAGCGTTGAATTATGTACCACGCCCTCTTAAGGCTTATCTATCTATACCCATCACATCGGCTGAAGCTGAGAGATCATTCTCAAAGTTAGACAATATCATGTCGAAGATAAGAAGCACAGTAAACCAGGACAGACTTGAAGATCTTTTAATCATGTCAGTTGAAGCAAAGATATGCAAACAAGTGAATCTAAACGACTGTGTACAAAAATTGACTAAGTATGGGCCGCGGAGAATATCACATTAATATAGTGTTTGTTCTGTGTTACTATGTGCCACGTAGGATAATACTGTTTTAATGATCTGTGTTTATCAATGGGCTGTGGAGATGGGTCACAGACATGGTCGTAGAAGAATAGGTCTGGACACCGCCTATCTAACAATGTATTTTGCTTGACCCCTTTGTTGTTTTGTTGTAGTTCGTCAAGTTACCAAGAATGTCGTACTTTTTGGCTGTGTTTTCCGGGTGGTCGGACTCAAACTCCGTCCACTTTTTTTCCATTGTTAAATTTACAAAGTAAATAAAGTTTCTGGAGACTTTTCTTAAATTTGTGAGGGATGGGAGTATTTCATACATTGAAATATATATATATATATATATATATATATATATATATATATATATATATATATATATATATATATATATATATATATATATATATATATATATATATATATATATATGTTTTGACAAATTGTTTATCTTAGTGGGGAGGAAGTGGGCGGTGTTTGAGCCGACCACCCTAACAGCAGCGCCAAAAACCTACAGCCTTGCCGTGAACTTAGTGAACTGCATTCAAACAACAAGGGGGTCAAGTTTCCAGGCGAGTGTCCAGACCTGTATTTCTACGACCGTGGTCACAGCATATACTTTCTTATATATAGAGAGATGTGGAACAATAGGTCACATATTGATTTTACTTTGAAACAGTGATATGTGTAGCTATGAGATGTAAACCCTTGTGTTGTGTGTGTTGTTTGTAAATGGAATTGCCAAAGATGTTAGAAGGGTCTAGATGGAGCATGTCGCCGGGAATTGTAACCAAACAAACGCTTGATGTGGCTTGTATCAATATGGCCGACTAATTAACGAATTAAGGAAATATTAGTTAGGAGGTGTGTAAACAGGGCTAAAATATAGAGTTTTCAACCTAAAACATCAATTAAAAAGCATAATAGATTAATTTACCATAAAAATATCAGTCTGATGTGTACTTTTGAGGTTAAAGCAGTATGGCGGCTGGCAAATTTGGTGGCTACCTCTCCCCCCTCTTGGCATCGCTCCCTCGCCATCATTAAGACCTTATGCTACCCCCGTAGGAATTGCTGAAGACTATGATAATATTGTTTGACATAAATTTATTTCCTTACAGTGTGCACACAACAGATTTTTAAAAATATCTTGTAACAAAACTCTATCACCCCCACCCATAGACGCAAGTACTGGATTGTTTGGAATAAATATAGTTACTCAAAATTATGTCTAAAATTACTAGCTCGGGAATAATTTCGCTCTTCCCCTGTAACTTATCATAGCCATCATTGTGAACTAATATCTTTCAGCTATTTAAAAAAATGTCCAAGTGATAATATAAAAGTGTTGTAGTTTGTTAACTTGCACCACAAGATGCAGGTGGCTAAATAGTAGTAAGGTCCATCAAGAATTTGTGTCCCTCTCCCAATCGACCACTTGTAAATGAAAGTAATAATATGTAACTTACGATTTCCTGCTGATATTCAAGAATATTTTATGAAGTTATTGTAAAATTGTTCACACAGTCTACTTTCCTCACAGCAAAATATATTTTCAGTCAGTGATATATTGTGCTCTGAGGCACGAAAAATGCTTGAAAAGCACCATTTTGCATCTTGAAATCCAAATTTTTCCACCGCCCTCCCTGCTTTAAAGGGGGTTATCGGTTATAGTTGGAGTAGAAAAATATACTCGGCCCCTCCTGTTAACTCAACCTGGAGCCGCCACTGAAGAGAGACATTAATGTTTTTGTTGCGTTGTGATGTCTGGCCAAACAGAGGAAGACTATAAATCTACAGATGAAAAAAATATTATGTTCATAGCTGAAGGCAAGTGATGAAAACTCTCTCGTCCCATGCTAAACAATGATACAAATTTTGTCCTTGCTGTAATAATCCAGTAACAGAAGAACCGTGCAAATTCTTTTGTTTTCCGAAATAATTAAAATCACCATAGTCACAAACAAAGCCAGATAATGTTGCAGCGTACTCGTAGCTATTTTGTAAAAGTGACGAGGTTAACCTGACTGTAAACGTGCATCAAACCTACATTTATACTTTTACTGTCATTGTTTAAATAAATCCAAGATTATGTTATGTGATATTGTTTAATGTGTTATGATTTCGTCTACGAGTTGTTTTACACATTAAATGCCTTTCCCAGGCATTTAGTGAAGAAATCTTGAAATACATCAAAATGGGAATTTGACAGTAAAATCGTAAAATGTAAATTTCGTATTATATGGAGATTATTAACAAAACTTGTCCTTTAACAAGTCAAGTTTTAAGTTATTGGTACCCTACAATATGTTGCAGAATTGGCCTACTAATTACGAACATATTCATCACTACAAGAGTGCAGAAAGGCATAGAGGATACAAGAATTCATATTTTTAACAATTTTGTGGTAGGCCTAGCTCAAGTTAATGTTTAACACTTTCCTCAAAGAGTATTTTATAGTTACGACTTTATTTTAGGAGGCAGAGGTACAGAAATTTGCAGGGTAGGACCACTAAAATATGGGGCAAGGTCATTAAAATCTTGGAGCAGAGATACAGAAATATGTTGAGTAGGATAACAGAAAGTTGTAGGGTAGGACCACTAAAAATGTTGGGTAGGGACATTAAAGATCTTGAAGCAGGGGTGCGGAAATATATAGGGTAAGATAACTAAAAATGGGTAGGGACATTAAAAATCTAGGAACAGAGGTACAATAATATGTAGGGTAAGAGAACAGAAAGTTGTACGGTAGGACCACTAAAAATGTTAAGCAGGGACATTAAAATCATGGATCAGGGGTGCAGAAATATGTTGGGTAGGACCACCAAAAATGTGGGGCAAGGTCATTAACAAGCGTCACAAAAATTAGTGAAGCACGTGAATGGATAAACGAGGGCTTCCCCTAAGTAAAAAATAATAATTTCTTAAAGCGAATAATATTAATATTTCTACTAGTAGAATATTCAATGGTTAGTTTTAATAACTGCTAAAATGCCACAATTTTGCACATTGAATTCAAAGGATTTCGCACCTCTTGGTTAAAAAGGAGCATTATCTGTTCCTTTATACTATTTCCCTGTTAGCCGCAAAAAATTTTTAAAAATTTCATATTAAAAAGTAATACTTTTTTTATTCTAACTTTATTTTATTTCATTTAGTTATTTATTTGTTCATTTTCGAGGCTTCTGGGTGTGAGCTGCGTCTGTATATTTCTGTCTTGCGACGTTTCGGCAGTCGTTGCATCTGCCATCATCAAGTCTACAGCCAACCTGAAGATGGCAGCTGCAACGATCTGCCAAAACCTCGCAAGACAGAAATCTGCAGACGCAGCTCACACCCAGGTGCCTCGAAAATGCAAACAATGGCCGGGAATGCCTGCGAACTATATTAACATTTTTCATGTAGAATTAAATGTTAGCTTCGAAAACTGCTAAAATAGCAGATTATCC
>PNEQ01045098.1:0-88518 GCA_003012365.1 Medauroidea extradentata
AATCTGACCGACTCCCTGGCTGGCTCCTTGGTTTTATCTTAAGATATCAGGTATCCCGACATATTGTCATATTGCCTTCACGCATCCTGATAAAGAATTTTTTTTGACTCGACAGGTGATACCATAACAGCCGCCATACAAGCCATTACGGTGCGATTTCCGTTACGTCAGTTACTGGTTGCCAAGCTTACTGCCACGGGATATGCTTTTTAGTCGGTTTTATTATTTCTCTCTTTGTCTATGTTTAATGGGGTTTTCGGTATTCCGTTACAATATTTCGAGTTTTAAGCCTCCCCCACCCCCCTTTTCTTTACCATTTTAAACACTAAAATCCTGGTAGTCGCAAATATGATTAGTAGCTTGCCTTTCAAATTAGGTCACGCATCGCCACTGGTCTGTTATTACAGATTACGAAGGTGTTAATGTGTAACATGTATATTAATATGTATAAATTGAGAGAAATCGTCCATATCTAAATCAGAAGTGGAAATAACAGTTGTTTGGTACGAATTCACTGAAGAATTTGGCAAATTATCAATTGCGCGTTATCTTGAACGCGATTTTTTATAGGTTGTTATTCATGAAAGTTGATTAACTGTGTGATGATTGTAATCTAATTTGTTTATTGAAACTTTTAGATTATTGTGTACGTATTCCAATTAACGTATGGATTTCCTAACATTGAGATTATGTTACTAGAGTGAAAAATTCGTAAAATAATATAATAAATTATAACGCCGATGTTTGGTTATTGTAAATCTCTGTTCTGGTCAGTTCGTTAAGCATTCTGAACTTTTATATTGTAATTTTTTAATGATTGTGATAACTTTCAAGTATTGTTCAATACATTATTTTGTGAATGAATTATGAAATTTCTTCAGGGACAATATTAAACTATTATTATGTATGTTATGTGTCAAAATGTAATCTATACCCATTAATTAGTGGGATAGGTTACAGCATCAATCTTAAACAAAAGTCATGTCGCTATATAAAAATTAATTGGATCTATACATATACGCACACACACACACACACACACACACACACACACACACACATATATATATATATATATATATATATATATATATATATATATATATATATATATATATATATATATATATATATATAGGGTGGGGCAGAATTCGACCGACAAACTGCAGGAGGTGATTCCTGATAAAAAATCAAGTAGAAAATATACGGAACACTTTGTACCTAAAACTAATATCAAGAGCGGTAAGAGCCCTTAATCATTGAAAATTTTAAGTGTATTTTTGTAAAATAATGGAAATGAAGAGGCATTTAATAATGACAAGTTGAGCATTGTTTTATACCACCGGGAACTTGAAATACACATTAGAATCACATTAATACATTGCACCCTAATACAAAATACTAGGGTGGCTACCCCTTTTATTACATGCCACTTTCCTACCATCAGGAATTACGAACTTTTAATACGGTTATCTACTAGAGAAGCACGTCAGGAGTAAAAAAGGTCGCCTTGTTGTAAATGCGTAGGTCCAGCCTTTTTCGTGTAAAATTCGTAAAAAGTGGGCTTTAGGAAGACAGTTCTTACTACGTAGGCAATACGGTATACACGTTTGAATGGCTGGCTGCCGTACCAATTGCTATGTCTGAGGAAAAGGAGAGAATGGAGGCCTAACATGTCATCAACAGCTAAGATCATTAGATACAGCAACACAAAGAACTGAACAATGTCAGAGAACCGGTAAAGGAATCGGCCATGACCAATATCAAGGGATTCAACCCATCATTTGCCTGGAATGATTTCGGGAAACCATGGGAAACAGGAACAAGGATGGGCGGAGTCGGGAATCGAATCCCGTAGATTCCTGCAACGTGATACACTTGCACCACTTCACTCGTTGACAATAATGGAGGAATATGCACATACTGTAGGCCTACATGTTACATTAACAGTGGAGTACCGTTACATTCGCAATAATTTGTCTGTGTGTTTAAAGTCAGTGTGTGATTACAGACATACTATTCGTATTCCTCACGTTTCTGTACATGTATCGCTGTAGTCGACTAACGAGGATTACATACGAAAACAGTGAGACGTGGGCAGTTACGAGAAGAATCCAGTTCTGGTACCTACGTCATACTGATCAATAAACATGTTCGTATAACAGGGGTATGCATTCTGGCAGTTCATATAAAAATTAGCAGTCATTACGATATCTCGAACAAGCGAGGTGGGACATTAAATGTGAGGACACGAATTGCAATTTTTGTGAGGTCATACAGAAGAACACGTAATAATTAAATGTTATGAAATCGTATTCAATAGACGTATTATACACTACCATTTTTATAACGTTCAAAATGTATAAGAGTACCTACAACAGTGAATTCAGTGAACTTTATGGATCCAAATACACTACACAATGTAATATTTTCTTATTTATATTACAATCATCGAAGTATTTTCACAGCAGTGAGTGATTAAGAAAACAAAATGTATGTACGGACAAACAGAAAACCGACTATTGAAGACAGATCGTGACATGACGTCGAACACACAAATACTACAGTATAAAATGGAATACTACTCACTACACCAAAATATCTGTCCAAAATAAAATATGTAATACTTTAAATTCATATCTTTATTAAAGTTTACTGGCCGTCCTAATAACCTAACTTGAGAGAATTACTGAGAAAATAAGTTGTGAATACTCTCAAATACTATATAGAAGTAGAAGTGAAAATAAGGATAAGTAGTATGATTATGTTCCTTCTGGGACAGGAGTTGGAGTGTGGAGCCCAGTCGAGTGCGGAGCCCCCCGCCATGTTGTGACGTCACGGCCCCGGCCGCCATGTTGGATGACCTTGACTTTTAACCGTGACCTTGACCTTGAGTGTCATATTACCAAAATTTTCCAAAATTTCGAAAATTTAAAAAAATTTTTAAAAAATACTAAATTTGGAAAAATTCCGAAAAAATGATACCTCCATCTTGTTTCCGGACGCCATCTTGTTTCTTGCTGCCATATTGGTGTTTCTTCCAAAAACTTTTTGATTTCGCATTCCATTCTAACCCCGCACGTTTTTAATAAATAAAAGTTTAATAACATTATTTTTATGTTAAAATTTTTTAATAAAAAACTTTTTAATAAAACACTATTTAATAAAAAACTTTTTACATAAAAATTATTTAATCAAATCAACTACCGACACGTCTTACCCGGATGAGCTCCATCGACACACTGACGCCCCCCTCCACTTTTTACATGTATATATTAACTTATCCCCCCTCCCCCTACCACTACCCATTCCTTTATTTTAATTGGCTGTTAGTCACGTGATGAATTTCCCCCCTCCTGCCACTACTTTCCCCTCTCACTGACGTTCGTGTTATAACCCGCTCAAGCTACTACACCCCCTTCACCCCACCACAACCCCTCCCCTTTTCAAAAAAATATTTTTCCTTTCTACTTTATGTACCATTTCCCCCACCAACATTTCCACTAGCCAATAAGAAGCTAGCTCTCTTTCCCCGCATAACATTATTTCTCTTATTGTAACCAATCGCAAGCTACCGTCCCCTTCCGTTGGAATACATTTACCTTTATACACTGTCCTTCTCCTTAGTCCAAATAAGCTAGCAAATTACATATGATTTCCCCCCTCAATGCTTCTATTTTATACCTTAACATATACCCCACCATCACCTAAATAAATTTCTGTGTACTTACATTTTATTAGTATCCCTTCTCCTCTCGTCACACCTTAAATGCCCCCTCCCCTTTTAACCTTTCATATGATTGGTCGGTAGACCCCCTTCACTCACATTCTAATGGTCACTTGTCTCCCCTCTTTCCCATATTTCTACACTTTTATAAACCCTCGTAACAGAAGGGAACGAGCAGTCTCCGTCGTCTATCTCTTTGAATTCAGTTCATATCGTGGTTTGTTCATTTGTAGTTAAAAGTATAACCGTTCATTTGCACCCGTACATCTGCAAACCAGTAAGTCACTTCGAAGTGCATATAGTTAACGTACTGACTTACTGCGCCGGCATTTTATTCCAACTGTGTCGGAAAGAAGTCGTAATTGTTCTGTATTAGAGCTGGAAGAGAAGAGTTGATCCGTTCTTCTTTGGCAGCCACACGCAGAGTTCCGGTGGTCTACAACTGATGTGAAGAAGGTCACCGTCACAGAACACAAGTATCGAGAAAGTCAAGAACCAGGAAAAAGTGAAAATTTATTGGACTCGTCAGAACCTACAGACCAAAAGAAACATTTACCATCGTCCACCAGCGAACTCGACAAGCAACTACATGTCACCACCGAGCCCTTCAAGTTCGGAACTCACCGACGACTTCAGTAACGAAGACATCGAAATGGGTGAGTTTACCGTTGCTACATACACACCATTCAGATCAGAAGACACATTCCAGTACACGGACGTAATGGTGGGCTACAGAAGAGTATGTTTTAAAAATGCTAAAGGAGTTATACAAATTCAGTTCTGTGATGGCGATAGTCACTTGGTATTGTGTTTCGATTCATACGAAGGATACTATGTACAAGACGAACTTTTATGCGACAACGATGAATGTTACGTTTTTAATATTCGTCCAGACTCAGTACTTCCGTGCACACTGAACGACTTGTTGCTACAGCGAAATGGTGGAAAAGTGACTGTAATTCGTGGTCATACCTCATTCACATACACACTTCGTCGAACAGGAAGCAAAACAGTGTGCGAATGGAGAGAGAAATGTAACGGACATACACATGTTGTGCAAAGTGCTCACATTTTACGTGCGAAGTATACCTTTCTTCAAGACCGATGCCACAGCAAGTACATACACTTACCCCCAGTCAGACAGACACATTTAATCCTTTGAAAGAATACGACTTGGTCGATGTAGTGTTACACGTAGTTACGTACACCCCAGAAGAATTCGTAAAACACGTTGTTGAAAGATGTGAAAATGACATACATTTCCATATGGAGAGAAGATACAACGATGGAGCAGTCGTTTCGCTAACAGTACGAGACTGTGACACTGACGAGTGTGCTGTAGGTCTTTGTAGGCCTAGAATGAAATTCCCCATATCGATGCAAGATATGAAGAAGGAAGCTTCTGAACTAATCATCAAAAAAAATGTTGCCAATAAAAAAACGTGAGTTCGGACACGAAATTACTGGAGGGAAGCTCCAAACCCCATTACTATGCCACGAGAGATGTAGAGATGTACGGGCGTTTGGCATACATTTACGTCATTAGCAGAGACTGAATCTTGGACTGAAGTAAGTACAAGTGTGTGCAAACGAACCTTGTGTTGTTTATCGAAAATGTCTTATGGGCTTCCATTCACCAGCTTCATTTATTAAAAAGCAAATTGCTATACATTCTTAATACAGTACAATTGTACAGTACCTTTTCGAATACGTATTTATACAATTTCTTATAACACCCATCGGACACTTTAAAAAATATCGCCAATTACTTTTGTAATCATAACATCCAGTGTCAAACACCATAAAAAAACCGTCAACTTAGTGTGTTCTTCGCCAGTATTAACTTCTCTTCAGATGAAATGTATGCTTGCTGTTCAGCTGGACAAAAATTATTATCTGCTATGGTGGCATATGGAAGGTATAAATCTTTAACATTGCTAGACAGGGAGAACGAGCTACCATACTTACCCAAAGAATTTCTTCTCGTCTACGCACCGCACGAGGTACCATCAGTGTACACGTTCCTACCAGATCATCTAAAAGAAGACGAGAACATTATCGACTGTTTTCCATGCAAGGAGTGTATCCTGGGGCCATACTTCGCTTCCAGACATGCCACATCGCAGGAGTTGGTGCAAGGCGCTACGACGCTCGTCAACGACCAGCACTTCATCCACTATAGTCCGCATCACATCTAGTGACAACAGTACTCCAAAGACGCCTACCTGCGAGACCGAGTAGTGACGTTTTTCCCAAGTAAATTGCACGCAGTAACATGTACTGTAACATCCAAGACTTTCGTTCACAAGACACAGTCACCATCAAGCAGGTGTCAATATCGGACAGTGACGATGACCTGACGTCAAAAGTTTTCACCTTCGAGCCCCTGGGACCATCTGAGCCGTACCACACAAAAATTGTACCGACTGCAAACGTATCAGAAACATGGACTCAGGTGGGTTTCAATTCACTCAATTACTCACTGTCTTGGGTTACACCTTAAATGATGATGGCCCAGTGTTTGACATCGGAAATGGATAAAAGCTTGTATTACGTAGTGTGTGCTCGAACAGCGTTAAAAGTATCGATGTACATAAGAAGTTTAAGTGAGCTACATCCAGTAAACTTGTTGAAATGTATACTGATAAACCTCGCAACTGTGAGAAAAAAAAAGTTTGGGCTCAGTGTTACTCAGAAGCCTTGAGACTTTGGTTTTATGATAACCCATGATACGTGTAAAAATTCGTGTTGAACGAGAGAGACTCTATAGCTTTCAATTTATTTAATCATCATCATCATCCCAACCAGTCATGAAATGAGTTCATAGAGGTAGTTGGCGAGGACATGCATTTATTGAAATTCAAATGTACGTATGTATGTACAGAAAAAGAAATTAAAAAACCAATACAAATTTAATCAGAAGAAATGTTTTATTACCAAAGGGTTACCTGTAAATAACACTTATTTAAATCTGTTGTGTATGGTGTAGAGTAACTAAGAAAACAAAAGGTAATAATTTTCATAATTATTTTCCTAAGATTAAATAATATTTGTAACCTTTCTATACATTTGTATACGTGGTAAACACCAGTTGGTTCGTATTTATAATGCTGATAATTGTTGGTGTCTTCACATGTGTATAAGACCGAGTACTTAATAAAACCACTACGTACTACATGTTTTAAATAACTGTTTGTATATTTTGTGTAACTAGTCCAAGCATTGAAAAATAAATGCACTGTATGATTGAATCGTCTTTTCTGTTTATTCAAAGTCCTAGTATACGTTTCCAGTTTAATTCGTCAAGGTTAACAATAGCGAAAAAAAAAATCTTTTTAAAAGATACTAACACGTATATTTGATTATTTTCAATAACATCGCATTTTTTTAAAAAATTAAATCAGATCGAGCAAATTAAAATACATTTACTTTATTCGTGTGGAGACAGCTGGAAGCGTGTGTGCTAGAGAGACAGAGAGAGCGAGAGAGAAAGACAGAGACAGAGACTGATCACACTACACCTACGGCCGGTAAGGTGTCAGGTAGGCTTAGGAAGGGAGGGGGGCGGGCGTGTGTGAACGTGGCGACTCGAGACACACAGCACAGGCCAGCTACAGTATATATCTGTAGTGGAGAATAATAAAACATATAACTTTGTGACTTTACAAGACTATATTTTGCAAACGGCTGCTCGGATTTGAAAGAACGTATACACTGTACAATTTCTATTTAAATTCTTAACAAGTAGCGTGCATTTTTTTTCTTATGCATCCACGGAGCTTCGAACCAGTATCCCTCTTGGTAAAAATCATGTTTAATATAGTGTAAAAATTAAGCTTATCATGACTCAAGGTCGAGCACATACGATAAACTGGTGAAAGCTTTCTCACCGTCCCATATGTTGAGCTCAGTCTTTTACCAACACTAGAAATCCAAACTCGTCTTTCTAGCTAACTTGTCTTCAGATTCAACAAAAGTCTTGTCCGTGTTAAAATGATCGTCGCACACAGACCACTGATACGAAACCGTTATATTCCATACAGCATAAAACATTTTTTCCTGCGATGACTTTTTTAAATCACAAGTTCAACACTTTTGTTTTAACTTACCTACTACTATACCTAGCTCCTTAACCCAGCATCACTTGTAATATTCGTTTACCTACTAAATTATCAAGATAGGTCAAAGCTACAATCAGCTTATCATTTTAGATTTGTATGCATCAAAACAACCATACTTCTAAATTCATTTTATCATCCATACATAACATACACTTCAGTATTATATCAGCATTCATTAACTAACCGAGGCAGGTCACATAGTAAACTATTCATTACTTTACGTTAAGTAAATATCATCACATATTTACAATGTTAAATCGGATAACCATACCACATGAATATATAAACTGCACCTTTCAATCATATAACTTAACACAACCAAAAGCCGTCCTTCTTATACCAAATATCATTAGCTGGCACATACTACATACGGTATCATCTCCAATACTTTCATGTCAGTCAAAACATACCCGATAACAATTCATCGCTAAACTTTTCTAAGACGTACAAACCTACATTTCGTTCTCATCCGTCAATTTAAACTCAATTTTCATCTAGACAAACGCACCCTCATTACTTACTTGTACTACACCAGACATATTACTCAGTCAGGCAATGCACAAAAAACCCCATTGGAACATACTATTAAAACTCATGTAAAAGTCAATGAAATATACTTCAAACCAAAGCATTATCCATGTAACATTTGATCATTTATTTCCGAAGTCACGTAATTACTATGAATGTATCCAATTTTTGTACCTGAATTCCTATCATGACTAGACAAGTGCACTTAATATGTATCACTTGGTTTTTAAAAATAACAGTCATATTCATTTTTCCATAATACTGAACATTCCATGACTTAGAATCATCACACTGAGCAAAATCTGATGCTATCAAGGTACTCAGTCGTAACCTAACGAACATATAATGTATTCTGAAGGTCCGATCAGTTACTTATGTCTGTTAAGGTAATCAAATAAATTTTCTCGTACACATCAACATTATCTCCTATTGCTACTATCCTGAAAGAAACTATCATTCATAAATACTCGGATAATATTGAATTTTTCAGCTTATATTATAAAAGAAATAAATGTAATTTATTACATGTAACATTTTCGTAAATATACTAGTATATACGGCATACTTTACCTAGATGTACAGTACTAGTCTTCAAAGATAATATTTTCCAACAATAATATATTCTGTCCTATATCAGCTAGATCGTAAAGACTTTTATTACACTCACACACAAACTCACGTGCAGAGCGAGTTCATACACGAATATAACTCCACACATGTACTTACCCAGCAGAGCAAGTTCATACTCGATCATATCTACACACACACACTACGCTTCAACAGAGCAAGTTAACACATAATCACGCACATTCACACACACACACACACAAATCAGTGTATGTTTGTACATGACATCAACTCTATGCGCGCACCCAGCTCACGTTATAAGTAATAAATAAATACCATTCCAGCAATGAAAAACGTCACTGTCACTATCTAATCCAAATTACTATTACAGGCATGTAGTTCTACTAAACCACGCTGAATTTACACATTTCCAATCAAAAAAGTTAATTCCAGCTCTTTATACCATCATATCACTTTACCTTATTCCATTGACAGCTACCATACAATTAAGTTAGTGCTAATTCTTGATACTTCATAAAAACTCTCACTCATATTGCACCGTACGTACAACGTTCCAGACCACGCAACACTTGTGATTTTTTCAGAAAATTCTTTACTAAATTCAATCTTCTTTACAGAATAGGCATAAACTAAGTTCAATATTTTTGAGATTTTAACTTACAGCAAGACTTCATATGTTTATTTGAGTCGTTACTTTCGAGAGCGAGCCTGTAGCTTCCTAAAGAACTACATCTTGCCAGATGGTCTCATATACAGTGCTCTGTTACAAAAGTTATCTGCACCATTTCATTTCATAACTATGTAGATTTCATAACTATGCATATTTGATTAGTTTCCAGCACTCTCACATCAAGATAATGTAACCTAAAATAAACTTTATGCTCATCTATCATTTACATTTAAGCGAAAAAATATTTTACGTACACTCATTGTACATGTACGCTTAATACTTATCACTGGCATATCATGGAAGACTCTGTCATAAGAACCAACTTCAAGGCTAAGAAGAAGAAGAATATAAAATCAGATAGTCACCACTTCCTTTGTCAAACCTAAAGCATAAAACTTATACATTTTGTAACATATTGATTTTAATAAACCAGTTGCAGTTACATTTATCAGTAAATTTTTCGTTATTTTAAACATTCGAAACCGAGTCCCACGTTACTTCTTAACATTGCCTGCTTGGTATTTTCATATTTAAGTTATAATCCTATCATGTACAGTGTAGTCTTATGCAAACGAAACGAGGTTTCATGTATGTATAGCTCAAATAAATATTACAAAAATAACTTCCATCTTACTTTTTTTCTACATAAAACACTCTAGTGTCAGTACTTTTATCCAGAGTAATTAAATATTACCCAGGAAAATAAATTATCAACCCGGGAGTCTATTGACTGATAAATTTCGATTTTATTTCAGTCCTGAAGAAAACATAAAAAATTATCGTATCCCAACTAGTAGCTTGAGCGGATAATAACACGAACGTCAGTGAGAGGGGAAAGTAGGGGCAGGAGGGGGGAAAATTCATCACGTGACTAACAGCCAATTACAATAAAGGAATGGGTAGGTAGTGGTAGGGGGAGGGGGATAAGTTAATATATACATGTAAAAAGTGGAGAGGGGCGTCAGTGTGTCGTAAGAGCTCGTCCGGGTAAGACGTGTCGGTAGTTGATTTGATTAAATAATTTTTATATAAAAAGTTTTTTTATTAAATAGTTTTTTATTAAAAAGTTTTTTATTAATAAGTTTTAACATAAAAATAATGTTATTAAACTTTTATTTATTAAATACGTGCGGGGTTAGAATGGAATGCGAAATCGAAAATTTTTGGAAGAAACACCAAAATGGCGGCCGGAAACAAGATGGAGGTACACATTTTTTTCGGAATTTTTCGGAATTTTTCGAAATTGAGCAATTTTTGAATTTTTTTTGAAATTTTCGAAATTTATTTTGATAATATGACACTCAAGGTCTAGGTCACGGTTAAAGGTCAAGGTCATCCAACATGGCGGCCGGGGCCGTGACGTCACAACATGGCGGGGGGCTCCACACTCGACTGGGCTCCACACTCGACTGGGCTCCACACTCGACTGGGCTCCGCACTCCGACTCCTGTCCCAGAAGGAACATAATCATACTACTAGGATAGTTAAGTAAGTTGTGATAACATAGCAAAGTGCAGGAGGACGACGAACCAACGTGCATCACACACATACGGCAAATTAAATTCTCAATTTTGTCTATCAATTTCTGATAGTTTTCACTTACTAAGTATGCTCACTTACACCATTTAAATTTCAGGTGTGTCCGTGAGTTTAAACAAAATACGTCCAAAAAATATTACTGAACTGTTCTGTTCGGGGAAATGCGGCGGCGGGACGTTAATAATACTGAGATGGAGGTTTTACGGGAAATTCTTCATTTTTAAACCTCCCGATGCAACATGGGAGGACATCCTTCCTTCATTTCTTCAGTGGAACTCAAAAGCGGAGGACTTCGACCCGGGGCAGCTCGGTGGCTCACACACGTCCATTCGCCATCACAGTTCATGGAACAGTCCCTTCCTTCAGTCGCGTCCGTGCTTATTCTTTGCCAACTGCACTCCGACAAAGAATATGTAAATCTCTACTGCACTTAAAATGTTTTTATGCCTCGTCCAAATCAGCCCAGTGCTGCACTAAACTGCTCTATTACTTACGTACTGAGTGTTCTTTATGAAAATAAGTGAATTAACATTAACACTTACAAATTCTAAGTAATTAAGTCTGTCCCAATAAAGCAAAAATAAAAATACAATTTAAATGATGACGTTAACATGACCAGGATTTAAAGTTTAAATGCCTGTAATTAAGGGCTCAGACCTACGTGTTACAACTGGTATTACAAAATAACAGTACCTTAATACACAGACAGTTCTAAAATAATTTGTTACTTGCACTATAACCTTGCTTGTGATAATGTTATTCAACAACATTCCTCCATTGTTGTCAACGAGCGAGGTGGTAAAAGTGTATCACGTTGCAGGAATCTACGTGTTCGATTCCCGACTCCACCCATCCTTGTTCCTGTTTCCCATGGTTTCCCGAAATCACTCCAGGCGAATGATGGGTTGAATCCCTCGATATTGGTCATGTCCGATTCCTTCCCCAGTTCTCTGACATTGTTCAGTTCTTTGTGTTGCTGTATGTTAGGCCTCCATTCTCTCCCATCCCTTAGTCAAAGCAGTTGGTACGGCAGCCAGCTATTCAAACGGGTACGCCGTATTGCCTATGTTGAAAGGATTGTCTTACTGCAGCCCACTATTTTTACGAATTTTACACGAAAACGGCTGGTCCAACGCATTTACAACAAGGCGACTTTTTTTTTACTTCTGACGTGTTTCTCTAGTAGAAAACCGCATTAAAAGTTCGTAATTCCTGTTGGTAGAAAAGTGGCATGTAATAACAGGGGTAGCCACCCTAGTATTTTGTATTAGGATTTAGGGTGCAATGTATTAATGTGATTCTAATCTGTATTTCAAAGCCCCGATGATATAAAACAATGCTAAACCGTAACTTCATTTTGCGACAAGCTTCAACAATTGCATCACATGTTGCATTTTCCTGAGAGCATGGTACAAATACATTTCTTAGCGGATGTAGCACATTTTGCCTACATACCTGGCAAGGAACAGTTGTGTCCGTTTTTATGGTAAACGGTGCTTTCTAAGCATTTGCGACAAGAGGACCTTTTATGTTCCTCATGGTGTACTGCCCGAAAAGTCTACATGTAATGTTCACAAAACGTAACGCCAACGTAATTATATGCGATGTAAGGGAGGCAACCCCTATTATTTTCATGAAATTGGAAAGTTAGAAGGCTGAAATTATTAAATGTTTAAGATCTCAATAATACTTAACACCACCCAAAGAATCTTAATTTAACTCCTAACTATTTTTTTTTATATTTTGACAAAATACTATTTTCAAACTCGATTTTCAAGGGCTTATTCCGCCCTTAATAACTTTTCTTGAAAGTGTCCTACATAATGTCACTTCATTTTCATGAGGGATCACCTCCCGGAGTTTGGGCTGTTAATTACCTTACATCCTGTATAACATAATTGTTTTGGCGATTGGGGTAAAACGGATTGGAGACAGAAGGAGGTACCCATAAAGTTTACTGAAAACATTTAATTTTCTTGTTATTTGTCCCAATGATTATTTTTAATTTATTGAGTTTGTATATATATGCTGAAATTCAGCTTGATTCATAGAGGCTCTGCATTATAATCTGTAAAAATAAAAAACAATCGTACTAAATATATTGTCGTAATACGTAGACTGAAAACCGTAGGAACGAAGCAGTGAGCAAAAGCTAGTGTTCAGTTAAAAATTGATGTCGTTTGTAAGGTATGTGTTCGCGGAATTGCCCGTCCCTGCGGCAACACTCTCGTTTAACTAACTTTGACTGTTTTAAAGTGCACGTTGCGTAAAAATGTTTGCGTCAATAACAGGTTCTTACATCCATCCAAGGACGTATCAGTCGCTACATTCACTGTCCTTCAACAAACTTGCCGCATCACGTTCAAACTTCTTCCCTTCTTGAAGATACACTCGCCAGAAGAAGGGGATAAAATATCGCAAATAAAATATCTCTTTGGCTCTGTACGAATGGTGGCCAACATAATTTTTATATGCAGAAAAAAATTTGAGGATTTATAAAATACGCAGACAGTTTAACTATTCGACTAAAGCCACAATAAAATTAACAACAAATCTGCTTTGCAGTTAAAGTATTCCCTATTACGATACGATACACGAAAGGTAGAAAGAAATCTCAAAGTCTTATTTCTAGAATGTTGATAGAATATTGAAGGTAGTGTTTCAGGTTCTTGCCAAATAACATATTCCACTTCATCGTCATACACGTGTTCTCAATTTAAGACTGTTAACTATTGTCATCCCTGATTTTCTTGCCTGTCTATTTCGATAAAAAAAACTGCATAAATACCGCGATGAACTACCATACGATTATTTGCGCGCACGTTTACGTAGCAGCACAAGTTAAATTATTAAGGCAAAGTGGAAACATTAAGTTCTCAAAATTTAATTTATCATCATGTTTTGAAATATTACACATTTTCGGTACACGGTTATTGCCACGTGGTTAAGGAAGGATAGCTTATTTCTTGTGGACCTACATTATATAATGTTTGAATTATTATTCGCTGTGATAAACTGTTGAAAGTAACTAATCGTCCACAGTAAGATCATTTAAACCAGAAACATGTTGACATTTATGGTATGTTTCAAATGTGGCGGGAATCACTGTAAAATTTTTCGGGTAATAAAGTAAATGTGACAACTTTTAGAATGGTGAAAAATATAACCCTACGCATTTAGTTAATATTTTGTCACACCAATGTTAATTTTGTTGAAAATGTTTTAGAGAGTACTGTAGGTATTACAACATAATGTAAAATTACGGTTAACATTTTTGAAATGAGTTTTTTATACATTTAAAGCGCGTCGTTACAATTATTTTATTATATTGCTAATAGATAATATTTGGTGCGAAATGGTTAAATTGTCCTTGAGAAATTATGTAAAAATTATTATCTCATTGTAACCTACTGTACGAATGGGCAACCATAAAGACTACAAATCATTTAATCTATGTTCGTATTAAAAAATTTTTATTGAATTTGGTTTAACTTTATAGTATATAGGCCTACACCAGTTCAATATGAAATACTAATATTATCGCCAATTTGAAAATCAGCGTCTTAGCGATTAAAAAAAGTTTTAATGCCCTATTAAAATACTGCAAAAATTTAAAATAATATATTTTATTTTACACGGTCTTTCTACACAAGGTGATTTTGCAAAATAATAGCTTAAAAGACTACGTTTCATTTAACGCATAAAAATAATTTTATGGGTGCTGATATTGATTGAAATCGTTCAAACAACATTGAATATTTATTTTATTTACCGAAAATATCAATTTGGTCTCTGTTTGGAATATAATATGTACCTCAACGATTAAGTCGTGTGTTAACATGTATTATTGATGAACAAGTTGCGTAGTTTCTTGGATTTAGCAATAAACTAATTGTTACTTATGTAGTGTTATCTTAAAAAGTAGCAGATGTATAACAATGTGCAATTATAAATTCAATTATAAGACAAATCTATCAGAATATAAAATTTAGAATGAATCGGCATAAACATTTTTCGCAACAGGATTGAAAATATTTATTTATTCATGTTGTAATTACTTCCAAAACTACTGACGTACAGAAATAAAGCATTTTAAATAATTACAACAAGAAGTGTAAGTTGAAACATTTTGTGTCATTCGATGAAATGTTTCCGGAGACATTGCATAGCGCACTAAACTTTCAAACGGCCACCATTTAGAACAAATACACCTGGTGAGTTCATAAACTATCAAGCAGCACGTGTTATCGCAAGGTAATTTATATGCTTCAGAGATTAAATGGCAACTCAATGCTAAAACACAATACTTTTTAAGATATTAATTTTAAATGCAACTCTTCCAAACGAAATATTTTCTGCAAGAAAGTACTTAGAATGTATTGCAATAGAACGTATTATTAAATATATACATGATGATATTTTTGATAAATATGCATTTCTGACCTTCCTTTTGACATATTACGGTACCCCGGTGGTCTAGTGGCCAGACCGCTCGCCTTCCACCTAGGCGATCTACGATCGATCCTCGGGGCAGGGGGTGGTTGACGATGGACTATCACCGCATCCCGTATTCAGAGTAATGATTGAAACGGTGCAAGGAGAATCCTAGTAGTGGCACGTGGTCTTCTAGGCCTTATCTCGATATATTTTTTTTTTACTACGTTAAAAAAATAAATGGCTTACCTTCCTAAACGGAAATTGTCTTCGAAATATAATTGTTTGAATCTGAAATAGTTATGTTTGAAATTAAACTGTTTGGATTTAATTAATAAGTTTGAGAGTGATTGTCGATTTGAACTTGGTGGTTGTAACCTGATTTGTCAGCGCAGTGTTAGATCAGCTGAGACCTTAAGAGCCTTCCTTATACAGCTGACATATGTACTGTGTTGCAACGTGCTACATATAGTTTGGAGTATGTGAGCACTTAAGAAAGCACTGCTTGAGTTCTATTTTCAGTCAGTTTGTATCTTTCCTATGCATGTAATCATAAATATTGCAACGTGTTTTTATTTACTTTGGCTTGTACAATAATTACTTCTCTACTGCACTGCTTCAAAAAAATTTGCACAGCTATATCTACTCATTAACCATACGACTGTTTAATAAGTGCCGCCTGTAATCAATAGCGAATTAAGTTATTCGAAATACATGCAAGTTAAAGTCTGCATAGTAAGGGTTTCTGTGTGTCATATATAATTTATTATATGACGCACAATTTCCGATACGAATCATGTCAATGTGTGCATATCTTATTCGAATTAAAAAAATTGTCGCTAACAAACATACGACACAATCGTAAACTGCATTGCAGAACTAATGTTATTTCGTTAAGTTCGATTTATATCGCGAATGAATCTCATTTCATCTATCAGAATTTTTAACTACGCGTCTGCAAAGAGCTCGCTGAAACAGTTGGTAGACGAATTTCAAACAACCCGGTCGCGTCATATTGTATTGGCGCTTACTAAGTAAAATTATGCAGTTACTAGGTACCGGAATAACATACCTAATAAATAAAAGTTTTAAAATATTCGAAATACAGTGAGGTCGACTTGAGTATATTTCAGTATTGTTGTATTTCAATAGGAAAACACACGAACTACAGCCGGTAATTCGCTGCCAATCATCCAAGCAGTAAGGTAGCTGTTGTTAATATTACATTATATGCAGTAACGTCTAGTGATTTTTTTCAAAGGTTAAGTCTTCAATGGTCACTTTATACCGAACGACCTAGAGATTTTAAAAAAAAAATGCTAGTAAACGTGCGTTTGATAATTTTTCCTACGAAAAGAAAACGCATTTGTTTTCTAGATACCATACCTAGAAACATGATTTCGAGGCAGCTCCAAATGCCTGAAAACAGCTTTCTCAGATTGCTGTCACGTAAAAATTATCAACCGGAATCGTAAAATAAAAATACAGAAGCGTACGCTGGACTTTGCAGCACATTTTCCGTACATAAAACCATGTGGTCACCGCAGGGGAAAAATAAACAACGCCAAAACATTACACGCGGTTTTTGCGCCCCGCACATAAAGGCGACACAATTGTTGACGCACGAGCTAGACTATATCTTATCGCCTGTCTGTTTCCATACGTCAGGCGCGGCATCCAGCGCCTGCTGTACAGAGCTCTTAAGGGCGGCCTGCCGCAATTTTCATTACCATGATTTTATTTTATATTTGTACCGGTTATTTTTTTTTCTTGTTTTAGACACAAAATGCGACCGTATTTTCCTCTTATAAAATTTTTTTTTCACGCGTAGTTTTCGCGTAATGGCTCGTTAAAGTCATAATTTTCATGTTTTAACGACTACACTAAAACCAACTGATATACCAAACTAAAAAACGTTCACAGTCGATAAAGACATTGCAGGCTACAATGTCATGCTCAGAAAAATAAATAATAAAAATTATTTGTATTTAAAAAAAAATATTGAATTTTTAAAATTTTTATTTTCAGTTTCAGCTTTTTTTTTTTTTTTTCAATTCAAAAAACTTTATTCTTTATTTTTACGAGCATGATAGTCTGCAATGTCTTTATCCACTGTGATTTTTTTTAGTTCGGTATATCAGTTGGTTTTAGTGTAGTCGTTAAAACGGAAACATGCAAAATATGACTTTAACAGGCCATTACGCAAAAGTCAAGAGAGATAAAAAAATGTAATAAGAGCCCAATTTAGTCACATTTTGTGTTTAAAATAAGAAAAAAGATATTTTGTACAAATAAAATATTGTGATGAAAATTGCGGTAGATCGCGTCCTTAGGTTCCTATCTACCTGCGCATGAAACGTATTGCAGCGAGGTACAAGTAATCATATTTGGAAGAAACATATCAACGCGCATTACGTTTCTACATCCATGAAAATAAAACACATTTCAAACAATGTTTCTATCAGTTTAAATATTAGGGTCGCTGATTGGAAACACGATTTTCAAGACTCTCAAAGTAGTTAAAAACAGCTTTTTTAAACTGCCCTCTCAAGGAAGATTCCAACCGGATTCGAAAAGTCACAATAACATAAATGAGCGCTGGAATTTGAACCATAAGTATCGCAAATAAAATAATGCGGCCATAGCTTACAGTCCCTTAGAAAAATGAATAATAGTAAAGCTCTGCGTGCCAGTTGCTGGGTTTGCGTGTAGAGACGATACGCCGACTGACGTCACTCTTAAGGGGGATTGATCCCTGTCAGATCAGTTTTACGGTTTTTCTTATAAATCAGGGAATATACACATTGCTTTACTTTTTCACGCTGACAAGGCATAGTTTATTGTTTCGTTCACTTTTTGGAATCCATATGGCATTGTTTCTGTTAATTTTGTAGCCTCTGTAGTCGCTCCCGTAAATAAAGTAATGTTTCCTTTTCAGCTGTTTCCCTTTGCAAAATAATGAATGTATTATGGTTCCAGCAATTACAGGAAAACGATTAAGTTTGTATCTATGCCCTGTCGTGACAAAAATTTTGATACGTCGACTGGAACAGAAGTTATCGAGAAGAAACAGATAAATCCAAGATGGTGGGGATCAATACGCCTTAACGCTCCATGGGTTTTGTGTCTCACACACACCAAAGCAGTCTACGTGTGTGGTCGAGGGCTCCTGGGTGGAGTCAGCCTAAATGTAGGAGCAAGAAGCGTCTCACTGATCACGTCTGGATTCCTGCACGACCGCGCGTGCCAGCATGGCGTGCCAAGGCCACTTGACCTCGGAGCATCGCCGGGGGAATCCACGATGACTTGGTCACTCGGCTAGGCGGTCATCCGCCTCCGTCACTATTGTCACTAACATTAGCACTGTCACTCGACGCTGAAGGCCACCGGGGAACGACTTACGTGGCGCCTAATAGCGATTCCCTTCACGACTTCACGACGTACCTACTACAACACATACTACGTGTAGGAGGAATCGCTGTAGAGAAACCACAAGTAGCGACGTTCCGAGCCGTTAGCCACGTACGTGCCTGGACGAAGTAGGTCAGTGTCGTACGTGACAAAGTTTACTGCCAGTATTAGCATAATATTCTGCAAGCTTCCAAAATCTACGAGAAGCTTGTTAGAGGGCACAAACTCAAGCATTATGAATAGGGCCAGACAATTTCGCAAATTCACTTTACTACTAGCTATATGTGAGTCATGGATCTTTAAAAAACGCGATAAAAATATTTAAAAAAACAAGCAACATGAATAAGGTGTCTCCGGATGGTTAGATGAGTTACCAGGTAAGACCATAAAATAAATTACAGTTTTATGAATAAAATAGATACTTACATTGTTGATTAACTAATTATTTGAAATAAAGCTTTAAGGAAACATCACATGCAAAGAATGAGTGAAGAGGTTATCTAACGTTAGGCCATGGTTTACAAGCCGAGAGAAAGGACGTACGAAGACTCAAGGACGAAATGCTTAAGAAGACTAGCTAGAATCCATACACGCATATATTTCTGCTATTGTTGTAATTAGATCGCTGTTCTTTAAACACGCAAGTAGACAACGGTTGTATCTCTTCAACCTGGTCATTTACTTTGTCAGCAGTCAATGTTCAAACAGCTAAGGTTCAGTAATGCCGTGTGCAGTGGAATCTGACCTGCCGGTCATTGAAGTCGCCAAATTTTCCCTATTTCTAATTGTGCACATATAGGTCAGTGGTGATTGGTTGCGGCGCTGCACGTTCTATTTGCTGAGTTGCTTTCCGCACATCAACGATCCTTCTGTCTGCCTTGTTCCTTCCATCTTGTTTGAGTGAGACGAACCTAGTCGAGTAGGTCATTAAAGATGCACATCATGTCCGAGAAACCGCTGGGAATCTTCCTGCTAATGCGAGGAACATTGTTGCATCGATGTGAATTGTGTCACCCAAGATAGAGGAAGACAGAGTACACTTACTTTTGCCTATGTGTACTGTTCTACTTCACTCGCCCAACCCCTTGTCTACTACTGTCTGATTGGTTGCTGGAATGTGCAGTCTACACCTATCGGAAGAGAACCAAAAAGTTCCATGTACTTTATTATTGTGGACATAGGCCATTGCAAAATTATGTCATCCCAGAAATCTTAGACTGAGACTAAGAAAAGAAGAAAACAAACAAAAAACTAAAATATTAGAAAACACGCCTGATTTGGCTGTAGTCAACACATCCATAAACCAAAACAGCATCACGTGAAAGATCCCTAACGGAATTATTCAACAATATATAAAGGAAATTAAACATTCAAAAATAAGATTCGAAATACAAAACAAAATAATCTGTAAAACTCAAGACACAACAATAAATGATTTTGCAATGGCGTATGTCCACAATAGTACAGTACATTATTCTGTCCCATGGAAGAAACATTCGAAGACATTATCAAAAAGTTCGGAACATGTTAAGAATACACACTGGTTCTCTTCAAGTAAGTGTCGACTGCAGATTCCAGTCATCAATTCTACGACATGTTCACAGAGTCCAGTGGACAAGGGGTTGAAGGTAAGGCACAACACTACATATACTGAACTAATACACCCCAAGAAACGCTGCCACTATAATAACCTTGTTTTGTTTGAAACGGAGCCAAAACGACTCTAGGCAGAACGACTTTTTAGGCAGAATGACTGAAGAAAAACACTTTTTTGTCAAATACTTTTTAAGCAAAACAACTTGCTCCCGAAATATTTGTTTCATGAAGTTGAGGAAAACTATTATCTCGGATTGCTGTGGTTATTTACTTCCGAAAATTCTGAGATTTCGACTAAAATTTAAAGCGCTGACTTATGTATCACGCATTCATAAAGCGGAAGAGGATTCAGTCTTGGCTAATGTTGTAGGAGACGTATTACGTGCTTATGTTCATACCCGGGTGCAAGAAGAGCTGCCTACCCTCCAGGCCATCGTAGCTACAACTGTAACATTCCGGTGCGTTTTACATGAAAACGGTGGGTCGTAGAGTGTTTCAGCAAGGGCGCCTTTATGTTTAGTTACGATGCACTTATTAATAACTATGACATCAAACATCACATTATGGTCACAGTACACAGTAACCTTTGAAGACAAGCTGTAAAACCTTTAGGGCTTATACTAATAAGTTTTTTTTTTTCTCAAAAGGTCTCCACTTTGTCATTCGTTTATTACTTTCAAATGCACTAACGCACAAAAAAATTAATTTAGAAAAACTAACTCCGGATTGCATCATCGAGGAAGACGAAAATTGCTTATCAGTTTGTACGTAATATCTCTTCCTATGTGAATATACGGCGTACCGTGTGTGTATTTAGTGTCAGCGTCTGGCTACCTCGTCACTAAGTATGTTGTACGTATGAGTGCTCTTATCTGACAGTCGTGACTTTTTTTAGTGTTATCGTACATAACCATTTTTATTTACAGTTTTGTTTGTATGTTTACCAACTTTGTTTTTACGTTCTTTAGCTAAGTTATTAAAATAATATATGGTTAAACGTGAGTATAGTTTCGGATTTAGTATCGAAAATTACACTGGCGTACTAATTGTCAAAACAGTTCACTTTTTCGTGGAAAACACCATTAGAGACACACGTAATCCAGGCAGCAAACTTTCCTATAGTTACAAAACAGCTTGTGCATCATGTTTCCACCTCCAGACAACATACAACAGCATCTGTGACTAGTACTAAGTCAGTGTACCTGACCTATAAACTGCATCGTAGTGAGATAGACATGAAAGTTTACTGGAAATATATTATACAAGTTCCCAATGTACTTATTTACGAAAAGAATACACGATTGAAAGTCGTGGGGAGAGACAATGGAAACTCACTTTATATCATATCTGAGTTATGTATAAGTGAAAGATACAATGCTTCAGTGAAATTTAATAAATACCATTTCAATTACAAAAAGATTTATGACTAGTTAGTAATTGGTGTGATTAACTATGAATGCGTGGCTTTACATAGGATCAATACTGGGCTGTGCTATCATTTATTGTCATTCTGCTTAATCTCTTGTGTCGGGATGTGCAATATAACATTACCATTGTCGTTCCCTATGCCTTTCAGTTCAGGGATCAAGAAAGGATAATCAAGTACTTTGTAACATCTCGTGCTATGAAATTATAAGTTTCAAGCCTTCCATCATGGCCATAAATTGCAGTCTTGCACATTTCTATCACAAAATTAAATGCTGAGATTTTATATATAAATAATCTAAGGTTTTATTGCTTATTTCGGTGCAGACTTTCTACCAATGAAATAATATTGTAAACTTTTAAAGTTCCTAAATTCCAGCAGTACGATGAAACGCGCGCTAGTTTAGTGCCTTGCATATTGGAAGATTGAGTCGAGTCAGTGTCGACTGCACCGCACCTTTACATCTCTACGTCTCCAACGCGCAACGTAACTCCTAGTAGGCGGCTTACTTACAACTAAAGTCACAGTACCAATGTAATAAACACAAAGACTTACAGTTGCGAAACATTGGGTGGAGTTGTGGTGGAGTGAACGCTACGAAGACAGTAGCCAAAATGACGAACGTCCTACTTGCAAGTCGTTCTAATAAATGGCAACAAATGAGCATATCTGTGTGCAACATGAAGGCTTCTACAGGGAGCTAAACACCGAGAACTTTATTTTCGCCGAAGAAGCCCGAAGTAGGCAACAGTTCTCTTCTTACCCCTCCTTAATGCTCACGTCAGAACATGCATCATGAATGATGGAGATGGTAATGTAACATAAGTGGGGTTTACGTGTCATCGACAGCGAGCTCATTATATAGACGGTGACACACAACTTGGTACAAACAGGAACTGGGAGAGGAGTCGGCCATGGCCTTTGGTAAGGAACCATCTCAGTATTCGTGTGGAGCTATTTCGGGAAATCACGGAAAACATAAATCAGGATGGCTGGAGCCGGGTTTTGAATCGTGTTCCTCCCGAATGCGAGTCCTGCGTATTACCGTAGTGCCGTGTGTAAATGTCGAAGAGAAAAGTTTCAGAATGACCTTGTTCATAATATAATTTTCATATTTATATTAACTTTTGTATATGTTACCTATGGACTCTAAAACGGCTAGAACGATTTTAATGACATTTTCAGGCAATCTTCAGATTAGCCAAGCGGGTGATCCTGTAAAGTTTCGTGGCAATCAGATCAACAGATTTTTTTTGGCCTTTTACCAGTTTTGTGTCATATTTTTCCTACAAATTAATTCATTAACTAAGCACGAGACTTGGAAGTGTGCGGCACGTCATTGTATAGACTTCAATTCTTGGCTATAGATAATTAGTGCTACCCAGGTCGCTAGTATAGCCTACTGTAAAACTCTTTTTAATGAAATTCGTTACAATAGAAGCACAATTTAATTTCACTCCTATTTAATTTAAACATTTATTTTTCGTTAATACGTTGTCCGACGGGGTTGAGAACTTCGGCAATCTTTAGTTAAGGATTCAGTTTTCCTCCTCCAGTCACGAGGGCCTGGGTTTTAATACTGCGTGTCGATGAAGTAGAGGGTAGTTTCAAGAGCCTTGATGCGATCCGAAACACAGACGTTGACCAGAGCTCAGGTTGTGGGTAGTCCCATTGCATGTACACAGGTGCTATCTTGTAGGTTAACATGAAGTGTGCCTCAAGCCAAACACAGAAAACCGTAAATTTACAATATGGCTTGTTAACCATATAACAAATTGGTGAAATACATTCCGTATATTAAAAAAGTCCTGGTAATATATCATTTCAGATTTTAAACATGCAAAGGACAATATTTCATGTAGAGCCTGGACAAGCCTCTCTGGATCCACCTTACGACACAGATGCATCAAGGATGGTGCCTTCATAAACTTATCTCACTCTAGTCCAATGAAATCATGCCTGAGGATTTGTAATAACTACTTACTCTACATTCTTGAACTTCCCTTATTCACGCATATTCACCGAAACTGTTGAACTTTGACGGCATTTTGGAGCAATGGTAAAACACTGAACTTGCATTCGGGAGGTTACGTACTCGATTGTCGGTCCAGCGATTTTGATTTCGGCTTTCCCTGGTTTTCCGAAATAACTTCAGGCGAATACTTGGAAGATTACTTAGCAAAGATTATATCTAAGTACTCCTCAATTCCTTTCCTCCTCCCTCCACAACATAAAAAGTTCCCCTACTGAGGCCTTGTGTAGATCAAGGCGCTTAAAATGCGCAAATAAATACATTTATAATTGTAGCTGAGGTACAGTCTACTTAAGAAGTTCGGAGTTCCAGTGAAATCACGCGACTCACTTTTGTAAGACTGCTACAGAACTGCTCAATATGCAGGCCGAGAATTGTCAATTGATCATCAATGTTGGTGATGTTGATGGGAGAAACTTGCTCTCAAATGATAGCAATGTTATTGTTTTAGTCCGGGCGGCCAACTTCTACTTTCAGTATAGACGCCAAAATTAGTAATGAAATTTTTATAACAGAAAGTTGGTCTTTATTTGTGCTCATTTGTGCCAAGAAATTTACGTCGTAGCTTAATTAATATATATTCGTTAAGATTTTTAGGTGTGCGCAGCCAACCTGTATCTTTAAAATAAGTAGGCAGTTAAAATTGAAGACATTACATTTTGATAAAATAATTTTAACAGTGTTTATTTGTTCTATTACACTGCCAGAATAATTTCTCTTTTATCGCTGTTCCAAGTTTTGTTTGATATTTTCCTGTTCTCATTTGCTTTATTGCATGTCGTTCCAGCTTGGATGTATCTTCTCTTTGAATTCTTCCCATGTCGTGGCTCTCTCTTCCTCTCATTTAATTCCTATTTGATCCTTGATGATTTTAGTTTTGTCGTATTGAACGTTGGTATCACTGTGGTGTCTTCTTATGCATAAACATACACATATACATACATACATACACACTATACATACATACACTACCGCACCAGAATCAAAATCTGGTTGATGCTAGTGAGTGAAGAGATTTTGATCAGCGCTTAACGTCTAGGTCTTTAGCGTTGGTGAGGGGTGACATGTGAGTATGGAGCGGCGCCATAATGATAGGGCGGGGGAAACGGGAGATCCCCGAGAAAACCCGCCGGCCAGCGGCATCGTCCAGCACGATTCCCACATGCGAAAATCCGGGGACCGACCCGGCCGGAAAACGAACCCGGAACGCCTTGGTGGGAGGCGAGAGGTCTGACCCCTGGGCCACCGCGGTCCCTGGTTGATACAAAATACGATGGATATATAGGAGCACTACAATTAATGTATGGGAAACAATTTTACCACACCTACTTTCCTAACACCCCAGTACATCGGTGTGGAGAATTTACGAAATTTTAATACAGTATGAGAAACCCGGATGCAGGGCTCAAAAGTACTGCTACTGAACGTAAGCGTTTTTAATAACTTAGAAGCACTCTTCTGAAAAAAATTATTTTCGTAAATAATGTAGGTCCTACATTGAGAAGGTTTTTGGTTTCTCCAACAAAATGTTAATTTCTAACTACAGTACATTTTCAGCAGGCAGGCAGGTCCCTTAATTTAAAAATGTATAAAGGTATATTTAAAGAAGTCCGTCACGTTTGTACGTCAACTGTATTTTTCCGCAAATGCAAATATTGGCAGTTAAAATATAATATTTATGTAAAGTAGTGAGCATTTATCTGCGCACTTGACGTGACAACAACCTCAGGGTATTCTCGCATAAATGTACCAGATATGTGGTATATTTCCTAGTACACACGGGCAACATTCTTGTACAAGAATGAAAAAATAAATGTGTACTTGAAGTTGATCAGTAGCTAGCGTACTAACAATCTGAGTGATCAGTTTACACTGCAAGCTTTATTGTACAGAAGTTGTACACACACTGTAAGAAATTGTTTGAACCTGTATCACATGTACAGTACATATAGTAGTGCTGAGGAAGTGCATAATGCGAAGTAATTACCCATGTGATTATGCTACGTATCCCATTAAAATATATGAAAATGTATCACGTATAAGGAAAATGTCAATAAATTTCATTTGATGCATCTTTGTTAATGCATTAATGTGTTGAATTCATGTTCAGTATTACGGATAATTTTGGCAATATATTTGCCTAATACAAAAAAAGAACTATTATTGGTAAAATTTGAAAATGTCATCCGGAATAGACAATGTCGTAGTTCCATTGACATTATACAGAATAAAGCAATGTTTCTTCAATGTCTTCATTCGCAGACTTGGGCATTCATTAAGTCAAACTACCTTATCTTTTTTATCATAATTCGTTCAAAAGCATTTGCGTGCACATAAATTTTGCTAACGTCAACTCGTACAAAGTGATAAAAAAAATACAACTGTCCGTATCCCTTACTAGTCAGCATACAAGTCCTTGTTTGCAAGGCATAAGTATGTTCGGTGGTCATTCACAAGACACAAGTTCGTTATATGTCGAAGTGAACAAGGCGCGCTGTAATAATTAGTTCTTTGATAGGGCACAAATTCTGTTGCTGTAAAAATATATATTTAAATATAAACCACTGCAAAAAGACTGTAAATTGTTGTTTAAAGTATACACTAGCTGTTACAAAAATTGTGTTAACCTAATATTCAAGTAATTGACTAGTAACTGTTGTCATGAAATCATTTAAGTATTTTCATTACAAACTTTTTATTTAAAAAAAAAATAATAATTCTTCTCTCAAAGGAAAAAATTATTTTCAAAGAAAACTTTAAAAAAACATTGGTAATGTGATACATATTGTTCTAAAGTTTTAAATTTCTTGTACGAAAACTCGTTGGTCTCGCATTTGGAAGGGCCCGAGTTAGAATTCCCGCTCCGGAAATATTGATTTCGGTTTTATACGGTTTTCCGAAATCGCTCCAGGGGAATGCTGAGATATTTCCTTGAAGACATTGGTGTATATAAAACAGAAACACAGTTAAACTGCGCATGGTAAAGGGACCACCGTGGTACATGGATAAAGTTAGGTACGTGCTATGACAACAGTAGTTGCAACTGCATCCCTGAAGTATTTTTGAGGGTTTCAAAAGTTAACGCTCACTACTTTCAAGAACATCCCCTATCGAACACGTGTTCTGTGTCATATAGTAATAAATAGAGATAGGGAATTTCGCGAAAAGATTTTTGCAACACATCGTTTCAGTACCTTACGTCCGCACCTGCATATCTGCTTTGTGGTCAGTGATTGGATGCCGTAACACCCAGCGTGTGGAGGTTAAACCCACAAATCACAGACGTGATGTGTCGCAGTTATCCGTGTACTGATTGGCACAGTCTAGTGATGAACAACAACTCCGCATAAAAGACTCTTGTCAATAGCCACGAAGTTGAGCTGCAGGTGTGCACGTAAGGCAATGAAACAAAGTGGAGCAAAAATTTTTTTCACCAAAAATTCCTGTCCCTAGTAATAAATGAGCCAGAGAATGAAAATCAAAGCTGTAGTTAATGCCTCAGAACGTACATTACTGATATGACGTAATAGTAATTGGCAAGAGTGAAACGACTTCTGTATTGAAAAGTGAAGACCTCTTCAATCAATGATACAAGGTAAACTGTACAATATCCGCTTTAGTGTATTGCAGGCACACAATTATACTAACTAATGACATCTTGGAGCGTGTACGGGCGAGTATAGGCCAGTGGATTCTAGCCTGTCGCCAATATATAAAGTGAGATTTGTACGTCCCGAAGCCTACTTAAGGGCGCCGCCTAACACGTGCTAAAATGCGCTGCAGCGTGTTCGCAAATACGTTTTTTTTTACGAAACAATTCCACATGTGCTAATTTTGTCAATGTACTAAATGAAAATACACTTCAAACTATGTCGGAACGGTAGTCAACTAGATAAATAATTTCGAAGCCCCTTAAAAATTACTAAAAACAGCTTTCCCAACATATATCTATAAAACACTGCGAGATTCGTGAGAAACTACTCTCGAAGCATGCAATGGACATAGCTTTAAAATTTTCACCAATAAAAATATGGGGTTACCACTGAAAGTTTCAGTCAGGCGATCTACGATACCGCTACGTGCCGTTTCAGTGCCTTGCGGTAGAGGCGATACCGCGCCAGATGAGCCGGTCAATATCACCCTTGGCGCCGTGACTCACTCACACAAACACACGGCCAGTAAGCGGGCGTCTTGCGTACTTTTTTTTTGTGAAGTCAGGTAGATTTCTTTATCTGTAAATGAAATGTTTTTATCGCGTTGACCTTCTTGCTACAAGAGAGATGCTTATGTTTACTAGACTATAGTTAGCGGTGTATCTGTAGTGGTGTGTGATGCTAGGAGCGGTCGGCAGGTTCATGCCGGAGGTCAAGACAGGTCTCGGCAAGGCGGTGAAGGGTCACGACGGGCTTCACAACAAGTTGTCTGTGACCACCGCTCACCTGCCAACAACCGCACCTTCTCTTCCGTGAACCAGTCGTCTGTCACTTGACCTGCAGATTACACCCGCCTTGGGTCACAGCCTGACTGTAGTCCCGAGACAACTGCCACTTTGCTGTCATCTACTGTGAATACTCGACATTCATATGTGGGGAAAGTGGTGTTGGTCGTCCGGTTATATCGGAGTGCTTAATCTCATTTCTTCCACCTTTAGCACACCATCGCATCTCTTACGTGATTCTTTACTGAATGTCATTCTTCAGGGTTCGGCAGAAGCCTTCGTGCTCCCCGTCAGCAGTCTGTTCTCGAGGTGTGAAGATCTGTTCTAGGGATTTGTGTCTAGCCGCTGAGACTGCACCGCATGTTCGGCAATCGTCGGGAATGTTCGGGTTACTCGCCCCCTTCTGACTGCGTCCTCTGTGACGGTTTAGATTAGCTTATAACAGTTTAATGTGCCAAAAATGCTGTTTTCTGAAATGAAGGAGGTTTTGTTTGGTTGTGGAACTACAATTTTAATTAATATGTGACGCTGCAAAAAAGAGTATAGTTGCAGGTACCGTAAAACGGGGTGAATTCGAACATTGGGGTGAATAGGAACGAAAGTTTACAATAAAATTTTTCATAGAAAACCTCCTTTTAGAGAAATGGTTGTTATATTTGCACGTAAGAACGGCTTATAAACGATAGTGACATTAAAAAAAACATGTTTTACTAACTAGTTCTGGGCCAAAATTGGTTTGAAATTTCGTTCCTATTCACCCCGCTGTTCCTATTCACCCCATTTAACGGTACCATACTACTGTTAAAATAGGGACAGCAAAACAGTTTGGTTGTCGGTACTACTCTGGACAGTTCCTTCAACAATATGTTCTATTGAAGCTACCATCTGGTTTGTAAAACCAACAAGGGTCTTTGTTTCTTCTACAACACAGATTGTTGGAGGAACTGTCCAGAGTAGTAGCGACAACCAAACTGTTTTGTTGTCCCTATTTTAACAGAAGTATGGTACCTACAAATATACTTTTTTTTTCAGTGACCCTCGTGGCTGCGGTGAGGTAAGTATTGAAGAATGCGCAGACACTACAATGTACGGCTCAGTCTCATCAGCTAGACACAAGTGCCCTAGGACACACTCCCCATATAATATTTATTTACTGTAAATATTCAGTTACTTAGGTGGAATGCGTAATTTTTGAACGGTGATTTTTACAGCCATGAGTCTGCCACGAAAAGATTTTTGCACCAATTTGTTTCAATGCCTTACGAGCACATCGGCAGCTGTGCTTCACGGTTATTGGCGGTATATCTTTGTTCAGAAAAGTCTTTCATTTGACCGAACCAATCAGAATAATGTTATTGTGACACCATATGTCTGTGATTTGCCAGTAGAACTAAGAGAAGTGAGACTTGAGTCATTCAGTCACTAGCCATGAAACAGAGCCCACCTGTTCACACAAACTACATTGTGTAAAATTCTTTCCTCCACAAGATCCTGGCTCCACACGTGAAAATTTCGTGTTAGTTTTTGCCAACAGGCTAGACTTCACTGGCTTCTACTTACCTGATCGCACTACATGTCGTTATTGACGCCGGGTCTTCGTCCCTTTATGGGTGCGCGTTACATGATCGCTATATAGAGAGGCAATGGAAAATCGCGAACATATTTAAAGTTGACGTAGTCTCCGGTAAACTGCACTAGGCATACTACGATTGTTGGATGGTACAGTCTGTGGTACGAGTGAAAAGTTTTGGGGCAAAGATATAGCTGTACTTAGGAGCGTAGCCGGGGGAAAAAATTTAAAAAAATAAAAAAATATATATTTGTTAAAAGATTAAACATTACTTGACCAGTCTGATATTCAATGTTCCATTACGAAGAAACACAACAATGGCACTGCTTTGTTGCTTAAAATCCAAATGTTCCCGAGTGAGGACCCCCAGACCCTCCACTTTAAAGGGGACAGAGGGATAGGTGTTCATTGTATTATTCTCAGGTTAGACCTCCTTCTTACACAAATCCTGGCTACGCCAATGACTGTACTGTTCTATCTGAGGTAGTTTGGAAGATAGAAACAGTACTTCAAAAGAGACCATAGCTAATATCGATACAAAACACTTTTATGTTATACACAGCACGTTGGAGTCTAGTAGGCAATAAACTTCCCCGGCTAGTTTCAGTGTCCCTAAGGGATAGTGGGCATTTTACAGTTGATTATAAATTAAAAAAAAAAAAATCCTTCAATCTCACCACACAAACTGTCGGCCATCAGCATCGTCACACTAGCTCACTGTTACTTGGAACATAGTCTGTTGTACAATAACGCATAATTTGCTGGTTTCTAGATATCTGTTATATAGCAATACATGTTTATTAGTTTGTTCGTATTCTATGCGTTCCTATAACATTCATCCGATTGCGACGATACTTTGTGAGTTATGTGCGCCCGCGAAAGATTCTGACAAACAATTTGGAGGCTAGGGGCACGAAAAGGGGTAAAGGGACAGAACGGAGTGTTCATAAAATTTTGTGAAACGATTCTCTTATTCAAAATGCTTCTAAAGCTGTCTTTAATGGAACTTAACATCATTTAGCACAATATAGCACGTTTAAAAACTTTACTGCTTCAAATTTACTATCGCATTTTATTGAAACTCCCGCGAACTAAACCGTGAATACGAGCTAGTATGTTATAAGATGTAAGTAAGAAAGTGTTTCCAGTGAGTATAGACGTAGTAATGTTACCCTGAAAATGTAGTTTAAGATTACACTTATTTGACTAAAATGAAAAAAAAAAAAAAAAAAAAAAAAAAAAACTTATTTATCTTCAATTATATTTTGTTCAATATAAAGTCACTTTTTTATTTATTTTTTATTAATAAAATATTAAACCCGATTTTCCGGGAAGAAAATAGTCACATTCTATTTAGGGATGGTGCTTTATAGAGGGAGAAGTTGGCTGTAGGCTAGGATTCAAAATATTTCTGACACTTTTATGTTGTTACTGGTGAGTTCTTATTTGACTGAGTCTTTGCTCTGGTGCGCTACGATTGGACGTCTGTGTATCGCCTGTAAACAACTATACCGCGTCACATAACTATCAGCCAATCATACATGGCCCAGGGAGATACATTGGTCCGGAGAATACGCAGACAGAAAATATTCTCGCGATTTTCCGCCATCTGTAGCTATATTAGCCATGAACTTATCACGACATGAGTTTAGCCCCAGTTTGTTACAGTGACTTACGTGCACAGCTGCAGTTCTGCTTCGCAGTCAGTGATTGGGTGTTGTAAATATCACGTGTCTTGAGGTTATGCCACTGACGTGTAGTGTCGCAGTAACCTTACTATGGTTGGCTCAGTCAACCGAGATACGGCTCTTTACAAAAACATTGTGCCAATAACCATGAAGCATAATTCAGATGTGCACGTAAGGCACTGAAACAAACTGGTGGCAAAAGTCTTTCGCGATGTGTTCATGGCCTTAGCTATATTCAATTAACTAACTGACAACACTTTCATTAGTAATTACTACGCTGCAAAGGACTTGTTCCCGAGTTTTTTTCAGACTGGTGCCAATAACGCTAATATTTTTAACCAAAAGTTTTGAAAAAATTCGAGTCAATGTGCAATCACACGATGCACAATACTATGGACGCGGTTTTAAAATAATGTACCATTCGCCGGCTAAAAAAAAAAAAAAAAAAAAAAAAAAAAAAAAAAAAACTTCATTTTTTCTCATTTTTACGACGAAAAACGTGGTAATTTGGGTAAAGAAAAAAAAAAAAAAAAAAAAAACAGTTCTGTATAATTCTACAAAAAAATTCAGCTACAAATTATAACATATAAGTGGCAAAACTGTACAGCGAAATTTTGATATGAGTGTTAGGTAGCAATAAAAAAATATTTTCGAAATCACGGCAAAACTCCGTAACAAGGCCCTGATCACTTTGCATTCAATACATATGAGTTAAGCGCGAGACTGCATGCTAAAATGTGCATGTTCATGAAGTGACACGTGTCTTAGTAAAACCTATGAGCATCAGTGCTGATGTATGGTTTTGTTCTACGGTAAGCGGTATATGATCAGACTATACACTCTGGGCCTGTGCCAGTTGTGTTGCAGAGACCAAGGTGTATTACAGAAAAAATATGTTCCTCGACACCTACACACTATTGTTAGGGACTGGAACATTTTGCGAATTCAATGACCCGTAAGCTATTCGTCAACTAGCTGCTACTCAGTGGAACAGCAGACAATAAACGAATAAACGGGACTTGAGTATGCATAGTACAATGGATTCTAGCCTACGGGTAATTGAATTCGCGAAATTTTCCAATCCCTAACTATTGTCTGTGTAGTGAACCTGCCTCTACCAGTCTAATGGTTCAACAAGCCACTGTTCTGGAACACTTCTCGCGCCGCCACTGATGACGACCTTTGGCAGAATTGATTCCTTTTTGTAAAAAAAATGTGATAGTGACACATAAAAGTTTGTTTTGTAGTGGATACAGATGCGATCTGAAGACATGCTATTTTTAAAATGACCATTTCATAAAAGGGCAGACATGATGTTAAAATATTATATATTCAGGCAATATTATATACGGAAAATATCAAGTGGTATTTGTTAACTAAATAACATTTTTTTTATTTTTCATATAGTAGTATTCTTTCATTTGCAGACTATTAATGAAGTGTCAAACTTTCACTGATAGACGTAGCAAACATTCATGAATTTTTTTGCACTTGATAGTAGGAAGATGTCGACATTCAAGTGGGTTATTAGCTGAGAGTATTCCCTTTATTTTCAAGAAACTCTACATCATCCCATAGGTTACGTAAATACATGACGGACTGATCAACTGTACAGTTGGAGTGCATTACTAGATTATTATAATTGCTAGTAAACCAACGTTTAATAAATTTATGGGGAAGTTTGGATACATACATCTACCCTTTATGCTCTTTGGATGGCAGGACCTCGACATATATCTAAGACGATAGTCACCAATGACAAACGATATTATCATTTATCTTGCCAAAGTTATTTGTTTTACTACAACACATTTTTACCAAGTCAGTTTTTAACACAGACCGTTCACGGCAAAGAGAGCACTTTTTAAAACCTGGTTAATTATTGTTTGTCATACAATATGTGTCATACTGCAACTTGTTAATACACTCATTACTGAAAGTCGAAGTAAAACATAGTTTCCTTTGTTGTTATTCTTCACAAGACAGCCTTCAAAAGATCTCTCTTTACAATGACCGAACCATACACAATGGTGACAGTATGCTTTTTCTGTCCTACGTTTATTCAACGGTTACAGCAATACATTCCAAGCTCGCTAACAGGTGGAATGATGCAACCAGTCAGGTTGGAGTAGACATAGTATAACCTACACTTACAAGGAGAGAGAGCTGGTAGATTGAAACACGTCCATCACTTACACCCGGAACTCATCGTAGAGATAAAACATCCATATTTCCTGAAACACACCAGGCATTATTAGTAACCCATTCCTAGGTTCACCAACATACCAAAATTAATTCTTAAAAAACGAGATGAAATTTGTTATAGGAATGGTTTTCATATTTAATGTAAATTTGAGGAATAAGAAAGGATATGCGCTTCTGTCTACATTATGTTTATACATCCGTACTTTAACAAATATTTAAATATTATAATGACCGTACTAGAAAATTTAACAAGATCTAGTACGCAACTAAATAATACCACAATTATTGCACTACAGTTCCTACTGTGGCTAATTTAAATAAAGTTCGAGCACACCTGTTAAATTCCGACTGTCCCTTTTTCAAACCGTGCACCGACGTTATTTGTTTGTCCCTGTGGTGTCGAAGTATATTGACGTTCTCGGTGTTGTTCTCGTAGTTTCTTGTGAAGTATCTTCATAACAGAGCTGCTTGGAATAGACCTGTTGATATCAAGTAACACAGCATAACTTATTTCACTCTAGAGATACAGCAGTACCTTCCTTATTTGGACTTTTAACGAAGTTCTTTGACAAATTTACTATTATTTGCACTTCAGCATTCATTTTATTACAACTTTTCTAGTACTGTCGTCCTTCAAGGTAATAGGTCTCTTTTAGAAAAAAGTTTAAGACTCGTGACAATTTAAACCAACTGCCATCTTTACTAAGCTGAACGGTTATCATCTCGACTTGGATTATTTGAAAAGCCAGAGAAGTTTAAAAGATTTCTTAAACTTGTTTGAACGACAAACGTAATTACCAATAATATGCGTTCTGTAACGTAGATGTTCCCAGGTGGGTGCGACGGCTCGCCTCTTCTTCGGTACGAAGGATTTCTAACAAGGATCTCCGCTGCTGCGATTTCCTCGTAGCCTCTCCGGGTCTCGGCGATGTGTGTGGGTCTCCTGAAGATTTCCTGTAGGAGGCACCCGTCCAATTCAATAATCTCTGTCGTCTTCTTCTGTCAACATTTGCATGACTACGGCATTATACACCCAAGAAAACTTACGACTTACTGAAATGAAATAATTGGAATAAGATGTCACGTGCTTCATGCTAAAATTTATAAGAACATAAATAACACATCTTGTATGTTTTAAAAAATTACTGAAAATCTTATGGCTTTTACGTCGAAAATTCGCGACATCTTTGGTACACTAAAACACTAGGACTATTATATCTCGATAATATATTTTAGCATATTAAAATAGCGATGTTGCTCCTAACCACGGTCGTAGAAGAACAGGTCTGGACACTCGCCTAGAAACTTGACCCCCTTGTTGTTTGGCTGTAGTTTACTAAGTGCACGACAATGCTATAGGATTTTGGTGCTGCTGTTAGGGCGGTCGGCTCAAACTCCGCCCACTTCCTCCCCACTAAGATAAACAATTTATCAAAACGTATTTTTTATCAATTTTTGAAATACTTCCTCAGTTCACAAATTTAAGAAAAGGCTCCAGCAATCTTTATTTACTTTATAAATTTCACAATGTAAAAAAGTGGACGGAATTTGAGTCAGACCGCCCAGAAAACAGCGCCAAAAAAGTACGTCATTCTCGGTGACTTGACGAACTAGCCTACAGCCAAACAACAAGGGGGTCAAGCAAAATACATTGTTAGATAGGCGAGTGTCCAGACCTGTTCTTCTACGACCATGCTCCTAACTAAATCGATGCCAAAATTATAGCTATGCGAGCTGCCATGACAGGGTGTCGTGATATGAGCTGGTAGCAAATATCTGGTACAAATATCCGAGCGGAGCGCGTTTCTGTATATACGAACTCAGACGGCACTCTGTCTTGTTTTTCGAGAATAAGAGGATAAGTATTAGTCATACAAAGCTAATAAAATGATATTGTTAAAGCGATCCATTTTAATGAGCACTTGAACAGCCTTAGGTCGGCAGTCCCACTTTGAACACATTTACGAGGCCGATGTATAGTAATGGCTACGGCGATTGTCATGTCTTCATATTCAAATGTCACGGTGCATCTTGGCAGCGAAGTGGTACGAGCGTCAAAATGGTACAGATAGACTTTGTCGGTACTGTCACACTCCCATATATCGTCAAGTGTGTGGCAACTATTGTTTCAGGCTCTAGAAATTAATTCTGCTGTCGTATGTATACACTTTCAGTAGTTTGTATTTCTCATCTTGACTGAGCTTGTTACTAAATAATATGGATTGTTTACGAGGTCTGGTTTGAATAGGTTTTATCGCACTTTGAATTGAAACACTAGGACTGGCAGGGTTCACTTTAAGAACAATAACTTACCAACTATACTAGCCTGATGGATACAGTAAGTGACGACCAAGGGGATCTAAACCGACCATTTCAACCGGATGGTGTCGGACCAAAATTCCCGAAACTTGAAACATGTACCTGGAAGTTATATTTGACCCAGTGAGTTGCTACAGTTCGCAAACTCGTTGAATGAAACCAAAAAACTTTAGCTTGGTAGTCTGACCATCTAAAATTTTAATTACGCTTATGTCATTAGGTGTTAAAGAGAAAGGGACAGATAAAATAATTAACAAATTATCCCACCAAGGCCTGCAGCGTCATGCTGTAAGAGCTATGAAATTATTTTATATGGTTTGGGGCTCAGTTTAAGAGACTGGACGTTGGCTTCAAGCCTTAGAAACACAGTGTCTTATGTTGACTAACTTGTAATTATTTATTCATTATATATGTATTAAAAACTCTTTTAAAGAAGTGTGTTTAGTTGCAAAGTATACTTACTGTTGTCATCGTGATTCAATAACGTCAGCTGTACTACTGCAAGTACATTATTTAAAATGTTCTAATGACTGTGTTTAGACTATCTTTAAGTGTTTGAAGGGCAAAGGAATAACATTAATAACGCGTACGGTAATACAACGTTTATAGCCAATTCAGAAACTGCTTAACTGTCACAAAATCAGCAAATATATTGCTGTATGAGTAACAAACCAGTATGAATGTTCGACAGGGTGTTAAAAGTTAACGGCAGAGACTTGATTACGAAGTTATCACACTGCGATATGTTAACGAACTATGTGTCACACATACGCCTGGATGCATACAACAACTTCTTTGATAATTGATAGAGATGATGGTACTGTAAATCGTGAAGATGTTTTGTGCCAACATACCCTTGACAACACTGAAGTTACTTGCAGTATGCGTGATTGGGTGATATACATATGTCACAACGTAGATGTCTGCAGACCAATAACATGCGTAAAATATTACAATAACGGGATTCTTATCGGTAAGTCAAATATGCTAACAGTTCCACGTACAAGCGAAAGCCAAATATCTCTTGGCAAGCTGAACGTACGTTGAAATCTAGCAAAGAGTCAAGTTTTCCCGCGATAAACCATCATCCATATAAACGGAAAATGCGCAAATGCAATTAACTGTAGACTATAGCCTCTAGGAATATCTGCAAACTCAAGCAGATACACTGAAAAGAATAGTATAGCTGTGGGTTCCATACTTCTGTTAAAATAGGGACAACAAAACAGTTTGGTTGTCGGTACTACTCTGAACAGTTCCTACAACAATCTGTTTTGTAGAAGAAACAAAGAGCCTTGTAACCATTACAAACCAGATGGTAACTTCTACAGAACAGATTGTTGTAGGAACTGTCCAGAGTAGTAACAACAACCAAACTGTTTTGTTGTCCCTATTTTAACGCAAGTATGGTACATACAACTATACTCATTTTTCAGTGTAACAGCTGTTCATTGGCTGTCCGATGATACAGTGAAATGGGTCTGCATTCAGTTACATTGTTGTTATTGTCTTGGCCAGCGGCGTATCGTGGTCGTGTTCCAAGGCACGCAATATAAGCTCCGACTATACACTTTGAGCACGTGGACTCAATGTGCCTACCTGTCATATCCAACTGACATGTGTCGTGCAGACCGAGATGTATTATTACTAGGGACGGGAACTTTGGTGAAACAATTTTTGTCCCAGTTTTTTTCTGTGCCTTACGCTCACATCTGCAGTTGTTCTTCATAGTCTGTGATTGGATGTTTTAGCCCTTACGTGTCGTCGTGTAGTTCTACTGCAGTAACCGTATTGTGATTGGCTCAGTCAAACGAGAGACGTCACTTCCCAGAGGCACACTGCCAATAACCATGAAGCATAACTGCAGATGTGTGCGTAAGGCAAACAAAGTGGGGCAAAACTCTATTCGCGAAAATTTTTTGGCCCTACGCATATTCAGTAATGGCGCACCGGAGTTATCATTGACCCAGTAATATAGGAATAAGCTAATAATGAAAGAAAGACCTACAGGATGTATCAGCACAGCGGTTACAAACTTTCTAGAGAGATGTAATTCACCCAGACGATGGGAAATCGCGTAGCAATGCACGGCCAGAAACGCTTTCCTGGCGAGGAAATGACGACACAAAACACAAGAAAGGACACGAATATGAGGAGAAAATATATTTACCATTCTAAATACAAGAATTTAAGATAAAACAACATAAACGGACATCGATCGTCACCACCAGTCAAAGACTTCCCAGCATTATTCCTGTATAAGGATTAATAAACAGGTTTTCTCCTCTTCTTCGTGTCCATTCTTTCTTGTGTTTTGTGTTGCAGGAAAGCTTTCAACCATACATTGCTATGTGATTCCCCATCGTCTGGGTGTACACTATCTCACCTGAAAGTTTGTAACCGCTGTACTGATACAACCTGTATAGAAGCCTAGCACACAGTCAACTTTTTTCGCGATAAATCACCATATCTAACTATAATTACACTTGTGATAAATTCAACTACATGGCGTTCGTTAACCTAACGCAATGCGGTTTAGTTATAATCAACACCGCAAGGCTTCCTCTACAATCGATAGACCAATCTTGTTACAGTACATTTCCATATGCGGCTACACGGGCAAAGTCTGTTCAGGCGTTATGTAAGAAAACTGCTCTCTCTCTCTCTCACTTGCTAGGAGCTATTTTATTGCACTTGCTCACGTAACATTCTGCATAGTTTACCTGTTAAGTCTTCTTTAAGGAACCGAGCGAGGTGGCGCAATGGTAACAATTTCGACTCGCATTCGGGAGGACCTGAGTTCGATACCCGGCGCCAGTCATCCTCATTTCGGTTTTCCATAGTTTCCAGAAATCGCTGCAGATGAATGCTGTGAGGGTTCCTTAGCATAGGCCATGGCCGACTCCTCTCCCAGTTCCTGTCTTCGTACCGAGTTGTATATCACCGTCTGCAATGACCTCGCTGACGACGAGATGTAAAACTCACTTATCTTACCTTACGTGCTGCCTCTTTAATGTCAGCTTTTATTTTATATGTACCATCCAGTTGCTGCTATGGGTTGTTGGAGAATGTCTCACGTTGGCAAATGTACAAGTAGCCTTGGTTCGTGTGATGTGCGGCCAGACACTCCAGTAAGGGCATGCAACTGCAGCGCTCCTTTCAAAACTCATCAACGCATCTTGAAACGTTCGCCTCGACGCGCCTTGGAAAGCTATGATTATTTGCACGTCCTAGATCATAGGAAAATATTGCCAGCGGCTCTTCAGCGCTTGCCTATTGACAAGAGAGCCTGGCTGCATGAATGTCGTAACTCAACACTGCAGAGAGGCATAATATGATAATATGGCTTTACATCACGCTATCCAAAAATACAATTTAGAGTCATTGCCTAAAAGTCTCATAGGAAAAAGACTGCAAGGAAAACCTTGCCACTTTGGCGCCCTGAAAATAGAGGCGAAATGCTTCTCATCGAGCGTGGTACTCCGGCTCTTATCGCTCCGCTGTTCCCACGCGCCATACGCCAAAGAAGAACCTAAGTGTTAGTATGTAAGATGTAGAACGTAAAATCATTCTAACACAATCGTGAAAAATTATATTGTTACCGTTTACCGCTTGACTTCAATTCAATCATTCACAAAAAGGTTCGGTAGTCGCGTGAGACGAGCTGCAGATCGCTCGACAAGTATGTAGGTACAGGTAGATACACTGATACATAGCGGGAATAGTTGGCTGTATGCTAGGCTCCAATGTGCTGCGTGTAACACCGAGAATTTTGTATCCATATGGGCTATCGTTAGAAATGATGGTTAGAGCCACGATTTTATGGTGAAAAGATTTTTGCAACATTTGGTTTTGATGCATTATGTGCTCATGTGCATCTGCTACATCGTCTGTGATTGTATAATTTTACTCTCACTTGCCTTGGAAAATTACAGACGTACGGAGTCACAATAATATTTTTCTGATTGGTGCAATCAATTGAGAGACGTGTCTGAACAAAGACACACTGCTAATAACCATGAAGCAGAGCTGGGGATGTGCACGTGAGACACTGAAACAAAGTGGGGCGAAAATTTTCTCGCGACAAAATCGTGGCCCTAATAATGGTTAGAGACATGCAAAATTCGTGTTATTTTCCGACAGCTGACTAGACTCCAAGTGACTATAGGCTCGTTCAACGTCTCCCGCTGGCCGATATTGTCGTGACTTGCCGCGGAAAATGCTTACACGGTAGAGAGGCCAATCTCTGTAAAGATGTAACACACGTGAATGACAACACATAAAAGTTCGTGGCCAATTGAATCGCAGATTATGCTCTGTTATGTATAGGGAAATGAAGTTTAGCCTGCTACCAAATGATACGCGAATTTTGCATGTCTCTAATAATGGTTCGTCGCGGGAAAACTTGACTGTTTGGTGGGTTCAGTTTACCAGAAGATTACTGGCTTTCGCTTGTACGTGGAGCTTTCCCTATTTAACTGAGCCTGTAAGAATCCCGCTGTTGTGATAATTGACGCCAGTTATTGGTTTGCAGATAGCTATGTTGTGTCAGACGTATGTCACCCTGTCATATGTGTTGTAATTAACTACAGCGTTTTCAAGGGTATGTTGGCACAAAACACTGTCGCGTAGTACCATTATCTCTAGTTATCGTTTATTTGAATCACTGTTTCTCTCTTTAACGTGCCCAGTTAGAACCGTACAGCTTTAACTCATAGCGTACGTGATTTGTCCCCAAACTGTTCACAAGTGTCACAAAAAGATATACAGTTTACTTGAGGATGTGTAGGGTCAAAATATTTTCGCGATTTTCCAGTGTTTCTAGGTAAAGGCATGGTGTATAGTCACAGCATGGTCGTAACTGACGAAGCCATTGGCCCAGGCATACACGAAGCTAGAAAGGTATTGGCTAGGCCTGTAGTCAGCGTCAGCGATGATCCCGCCATTAGCCTGGAGTGTTTTCAGAAAACCATAGTTAGATACATGAAAATATCACGGGTTCGACGTCATTTAGGCTAGAATTCACGTGTCTAATAAGAAGGGGCCGGAAAATATCGCGGATTAAATTACCTGCGTGCTAGAATCCATTGTCCTACGCATACTCAAGCCCCGTCTATTAGTTCATTGTCTGTTGTTCCACTGAGTAGCAGCTAGTGGACAAATGGTCGGGGCTTGAGTATGCACAGGACAATGCATTCTAACATGCAGGTCATTGAATTAGTGAAATTTTCCGGCCCCTAGTAATAAGCCGTCACCCAATCGCATAGCACCTCATATGAAACAACTTTTGGATTTGTTTTGCCCTGAAATGAATCCACGATTTTTTCCAGTACCTAACTATATCAAACTGAAATCAGAATGGCTGGCCCAGGAATCGAACTCCGGTCCTGCCGAATACGATTACATTGTTTTACAATTGTGCTTCATCGTTCTGTAAGAGGGCTTAAGACCGCGTTGATTCAAGTTCAGCAAACACCGCACCTTCGGGGAACGTGCGACGCCTCCTGAAGGTGCCGGAGGAAACCCTAAGATAACCCTTTTTTTCCTCAAGATACCCACGAAGGTAGCGAGCATACATCTGCCAACACTGACCTCAGTCTAGTGACGACAGATCCTCAAGGAAAAGACCTAATTGGAAATAATTCTGATTTAAAGAGGGGAAAAATAGATCAAGCGAAGTGCAAATTTGAAAGCAATTTACTAAAAAAATATTAGGCAAACTATTTTCAATTTTTATCAACGACTTTAAAATAAAATTTATCAACAATTCAATAACAAGTATATATAACATTTGTTTTTATCAAATATTACGTATAATGGCACAAAATGTACTATAGGGAAATAGTACACAAAATACTCCCGCCTTAACACTCTTGCAACGTAATTGCAATTCCAACACATGTAAAAAACTATAAAAAAATATTTGTTTGCACAATGTATGATTTTAACAATATTCCAATTAATTATGCCCCTAATATCACAAACAATGGTTATTAAATATTCCAACATGCATTCTTAATAAAACGTAGTGCCATTTTACAATGTTACTTTAATAATAGAAAACTATTCTGTTTAAATATTTCAAAGTCTCGTAATTTACTACCCTATATTGATCTAGTGTGCACATCTATGCAGAAAATAACTTTCAAACAAATATCTACTTAACTTCTATGACTAGATCCAACATGACGCCCCAGGATCCGAGTGTACTTCTCGGATCAAAAGGACGCCTATTTACTGTGGAAACTATACTCCCACTCGATTTGAATCGTCCAATCATAATAAAGTTAAAATTACATCATACATGAACATTAACGCCCTCTTTACTACGGTGGCGTTATTATTAGAGGTACGTAAATTTCGCAGATACATTCCAGGTAAGGTTGGACGCCAATTATATATACTTCATTGTCATGTCTGTGACTTGCTGGCGGCTGTTACGAAACACGTTTGACTACTGCAAGCCAGTAGTAAATAAGGAAATAATGCGAAGTGCTATCGCTTGCTACCTGCTTGTACTAAGCCAATATATAATCGATTGTGGCCAGTGGGTGTATAGGACTGGCAAGTCTAGGCTGCTGCCAGATGAATCCGCGAAATTGACGTACCTCTAGTTATTATAATAAACTGTTCTGCCAACCGTATAAAAACATAAAGACCGACGTTTCTCGGCTGAACACAACATACACGACTGGCGAAGACAAATCAAGGCGTAGCTGACGTCACAGCAGCAAACTGACGTAGACGGGGCAGCATCTGGTTTCTCTCGTTTCAGTTGAACACATACAGAAGCAGCAGTCGGTCGTGTCGGGGGTCGTAAACTTCCGTTAAATTGGCAGGTGCAATTTAGCACAATATTTTAACAATTTAGCCATAGTTTCGGGGTCGGAGTTAATGTTCTATCGTGCGTAAAACAGCAGCAAGTTTTTAAAGAGTGCTAGTCATCGTCTTTAATTAAGACAAGAAAACAAGCTTCAATTTAACTGTGTCGGGTAGGCAGCAAAATTCAAAATTAGAGATGGGATCGTCTCAAACGATAAACAACTGGTGTACAAGAACTACTTAAGTCGCCTCAGCAGGATGTCCTCTCGAGAGGGAAACTCTCCAAGAAATCAGAACTCATTATCTCGCTAGTGTCCTTGGACGAGAGAGTTCGTCTGCTTGTCCGGCGAGAGTGTGCGAATTGTCCACTGGACCGCGACACATCGCGGCTAATTCAGAGCTCGGTCGAGAGCAGATGAAACTGTCTGCTGAGAGGAAACTGTGTGGCAGGCTCGCCATACTTAGCTTACATAGTGCCCGTGGTGATGTGGTCACCCAGACTGTTTATAGAGGCTCGCGAACTGCGTTGTTGCCGGTTATAAGACCACGTTTATTTACGAAACTTTATTACGTGTTCCTTACATACGAGGGGCTAGACCTCTCGCCTCCCACCAAGGCGATCCGGGTTCAATTTAGGCGGGGTTGGTCCCCAGATTTTTACATGTGGTAATCACGCCGGACGGTGGTCGGCGGGTTTTCTCTGGATCTCCTGTTTGCCCCTCTCATTCATTCCGGCACTCACATTACGTCACTACTTACCAGCGCTTACCCAGATGTTAAGTGCTGACCAAAATCTCTTCACTTTACTTCATTATGAGTAGAAGAGAAAAATAATTTCAGCAAAGAAATTTCAAGTATACATTAAAAAAAACACGTTTGCTGAAAATACAGAATACTGCTGGAGATTCGAAGAAATATCACCTCACCGACGCAGCGCAACACATATTCAGAGCAAGTAAAACTGGTTGTCACTTGTATCCCTAGAGACAGTTGGAACTGACTGGACCCCGACATGTTTTAACTGCAAATGCACAAGCAAAGCAAATGAATTTGTGCTGAAGTATTTTACAGACGCATATTTACAACTATTTTGTAGTCATCGCTTGGGCCATGAACTTTCCGCGAAAAGAGTTTTGCCCTAGTTTGTTTCAGTGCCTTGCGCGCACATCTGTAGTTCTGCTTCGTAGTCTGTGATTGGATGTTTAACTCTCGCGTGTTTTGATGTTATACCCGCCAATCACAGACGTGTGTTGTTGCAGTTGCCTAGTTGTGATTGGCACAGTCTGATGAGAGTCTTCGCTTCCCAAAGAGACGCTACCAATAATCATGAAGAAGAGACGCATACGTGCTTGCGCAATCATTGAATCAAACTGTGGCAAAATTCTTTTCGCGAAAAAATGCATGGTCGTAGCCATCACGTTATATCGTGCATTTAAATGTGTGAGTATTAATTCCACTGCGGCTCAACTGGATGCAACGCCGGTGCGAAATTTTGCGTTGCACCCTGTTTTTGACTGTATTAATTCCACAAAATGAATTTAAGTTTTAGTTTCACGAATCTGGTTGTTTACACCTTTTATTGACCTATGTATCAATTCCACAGATAAAACAACTTAACTTACTCGAACAAATGTGCTAAACATTGAAGTTTACTCTTCTTTAGGCGGTCAAGTGTATTATTTGGCGGTATTGCCGTAGATGGCAGCACATACATGACAAACATTAAATAACTAATTAACCATTAAAATACAATCATCTTCACCTAGTAATCTATCACAAAACACACCCATAAGAAGCTCTATTTAATCTGCCCCAAGGGGGGATTCTAACATGGCTAAGAACGGCGTTTTCCTACATATATGTAAAAATGTACTTCTCATACCAATACTGAACTAATTTAGGATTCTACACTGTACTTTGGCCCACACTTTCAACCAATTAAATGAAATGATGACAACTTAAAATCACATAGTTCCAGCGGTGCAACAGAAACACCTTGTTCTTAGAAGCGAGGTGTCATTATTAACGTTGGCGCCAGGGTAACCCTTATCGCTATTTTGCTTGTAATCCTTCAACGTACAAAATAGCTATAGGATGGCGGTGCCCGTCAGGAATATTTACACAACGGAATATTTAATATTTGTTTGAACTCATTCATGCGAATTTACGTGCAACAAAACACCCTCCGACAGCATTCCACGTAGATCTTGTTACAAGTTCTATGTGTAGGAGCAGTGGCGGCTCGTAGACTGTTGCCAGGTAGGGCTGCAGTTGCCAAGAGCTGTACAGGGTTGTGCGCTGGCTGGTTCACTCCACAGCCACTGACACGCCTATGTGCAGGTGCCCCTTACTACTGAGTGGTCACAACATATCTAGTAGCCGGCAAATATTTCATGGTCGTTGGTCTACGGTGTGTTCATCAAGAGTGTACAGTTCCGACCGTCTGTAGCCCCACCTGGCAACAACCCTTGAGCCACCACTGTGCAGGAGACTGGTTCGTGAGATATGTTGAAATGCATTGCCCACTAGGTTAGCAAAAATATATACATTTATTTTCGAAACAAAGTTACAGTATTTTACGAACACATTATTTCTGCTTCACGATGTCCGCTATGAATTTAAAACGTGTGAATGACTGACTGCTTGGTAAATCGCCAAATTGATCTTCGCACACATTTGTTTAGCTTTCATTTCTATGAGGGGTAGAGGTAGGTGAATTTCGTGGATATATTGTAGGTCAGGTTGAACGCCAATATCATATACTTCACTGTCACTTCTGTGATTGGACGACGGTTGTCGCGACACATATTTGACTCAAGCAAGCCAGTTGTAAATAAGTAAACAATTCACAGCGCTATCGCGTGCTGCCCGCTTGCACGGCGGTTGGAAGACAATGGATATTGGATTTTGGCCAGAGAGTGTATAAGTCTGAGTAATATACACTGCTGCCGCAGGTGAATATGCGAAATTCACGCACCTCTAATGAGGAGTGTACAATTGGTTACATTATCAGGTCAGAACGACCAAACTAAACCGTCGTTCCGTAAAGTTGTGGTACCTCACCAAATTGCACTTAGTTTGCACGTAGATTATGGCGATTTACGCACCTGCTTCGTTTATGCTTGGTTGCCATCAAGAACCTCGCGTGACTAATGTTCGGGTTATAAACTCTCTGCACGCACTGTTACCTAGCAGATAGAATCGTAGTTGTTCCACGCAGGCAGGAAGAAACAATGTTGTAGTCGCAATCAAGAACATTTCAGAGCAGAGTACCTCATGAGGATATTACGTTATCATGATGGTCAGTTCAAGACGAACATAACGAGCTCTCACGACTATTGAAGGCCACAAGCACCACCTGGCCCAGTGACCGAGTTACACATTATCACGCTCGACTTCATCAAGAAACTCTAATTAGGTGAGTTGGGAGAGAAAGGAATATTGCGTAGCAGTGAAAACGGCTGAAAAAGATTATCTTCACTGATTCCCACGTTTCTCGAGGGGTTATACCTCTCGACTCCCAACTTAGACGATTCGGGTTTGATCTCCGGCGGATTCGATGCCAATTTTTTCGCAAGTAGGAAACGTGGCGGACGTTGCCGTTGGCCAGCGGGTTTTCTCAGGAATTCCCGTTTCCCCTACCTCTCTCATTCCGTCGCTGCTACACACATCTCATCTCACCTCATCCATTCTTCAGGCCGGAGGGAGATAGGCATGTCTCGCTAGTCGAACAGCCGGCCCAACCTTCACCCCGAACTTCTCTCATACACATTGTGACCCTGCCAGAAGGCGGCAACACGTAGTAGAATTGCATTTCCCACGTTTCTGTTTACGCTCGACGTGCAATATAGTAAACGTTTACTGATCACGCGAGGATTAAATATTTAAGGAAAGTTGTAGGCTACATTTCCAATGTCGACAATGTCAGTCACCTCATGTAACATTTTCCGATGTCACGGTTCTTCTCACATGTCAGACGTGGTAAATAACCAAAGCGTCAAGTCCGAGCGTAAAGATGCTGCACGTCTCAACTTCTTCACTAAGGCCACGGTCGTAGAAGCACAGGTCTAGACACTCGCCTATCTAACAATGTATTTTGCTTGATCCCCTTGTTGTTTGGCTGTAGTTCGTAAAGTTACCGAGAATGTCGTACTGTCTGGCGCTGTAATCCGGGTGGTCGGACTCAAACTCCGCCCACTTTTTTCCATTGTTAACATTATAAAGTAAATAAAGATTGCTGGAGCCTTTTCTTAAAAATTTGTGAGCGCAGGGAGTGTTTCATAAATTGATATAAAATACGTTTTGATAGATCGTTTATGAAGTGGGCGGAGTTTGAGTCCGACCGCCTTAACTGCAGCGCCAATAAAACACAATACTATCGGTAACTTCGTGAACTGGAGCCAAACAACAAGGGGGTCAAGTTTCCAGGCGAGTATCCAGACCTGTTCTTCTACGACCGTGATGTGGACGTATCCCCGCAGATGTCACATAAAATGTGACCTCTATATTATAGAGAGTTCGTCACTGTCTTTTTTGGCATATTTTTTTTTTTTACATCCGACTTGGGTAAAGTTTGTAACAAACATCAAGCGTGAACGTATGAATGAAGAAGCCATGAGTCATAAAACGTTCTTAATTACGTTAACAGTCATGATACCGTATGTAAGGGCTCCATCTACCTGCACGTTAGAGGCTCAGAAGTGACGGAGAAATAAGGGCGACCTTGAAGCGCATATCAAATACCGTATAGCCTCAACGGGCCAAGCGCTAAACTAGCGTGCAAAATTCCCGCCGATACATTTTCACCTTGGGACTGTAGGCGGTGGGCATATAATTTTATTGGTGGAAAGTTTGTAGCAAAGTTCAGTGCAGGTCTATATCCTAGTTTCACATACATCCGGTTAGTACATTTGGAAGAAGGCAGCTTAAAAAGGCAGTTTTTATCTGTTGGAGGACCCATATATATATATATATATATATATATATATATATATATATATATATATATATATCATGATGTCATAACAATGACATTCCGTCCTTCTCCGAAGTGTGTTTTCTACTAGTACATTGGCAAAATTGGCGCATATGAAATAAGTTTCGTAAAGAAATAATTCCCTTGTACTTTGAAGCCCACGATAGGCAGCGCGCTTAACATTATTTCCCTGCGTTCATCAAGCAATAGATGGCTACCCGTACAGCCTCGGTACCAGATAGCTTAGTCCCATCACACATTCGCTGTCGTAAAGTAAATTAAGCACATAGAATTTAATTTTTAGTACTTAGGTATATTTTTCAACTATTTCAGTACCAGTACACAATTAGAATGAAGTTGGCTAAGAATGTTTTACAAATCACACGTAGAGAGATTGTGTAACAGTCTGTATCTCCGCAGATAAAATATTGCTAGGATTATTTAGAACCGCAAACAACGCTCAATAAATGTATACACGATAGAAAATTCACTCTCATCTATATAGTACAGCAAACTGTATACGGTGCCGCTAATTCACGGACCGAAATTATCATCTTTTAGGTCTAAAAGACGATTGTACAATCACACAGAGAAAAATTTTAAATATTTCTAAGTAAAATGTGAGAAATTTTTGTTGCTGAAACGAAACGCGAGTAAAATCTAAGGAAAAACGCAGATTATCCTTAAAGATTTCCTGAAGCTGTATGTCGTTCATGGTGGTCATAAAGAAAGTTGTCAAACATGGAGGAGAAGAACATTCTAATTTATAGAATTTGTCGCTAATATTTCTGAGGAGTAAAATGACGGCGTAAAGAAATATTAATACTGGTATCTACGAGAGTTTTTTTTTTTGTGAGAAAGCAAGGCCTCTTTTAAAAGGAAATTTTTTTCAAGGCAAATGTCTACGAAACAATTTTATAAATAAAATCGACGACAAATGTTTACTGCTTTGGTTTTGAATGTTAACTTTGTATGCATGCGGGTCACAAACTATAAGTTACCAAGCCACTACCATATTAGTTTTACTCATTACAAAACGAAAAGTAATGTAAATTTTATTTTTGAATCAGTGCATGAAGAGAAATTACTTTTCTCGACATGTATGCGTTAATCCTTCAAATTAACAAAAATATGTTAGTAATCTGTCTGCGTAGCAAATTTAAATTCGTCGGATTTTACACATTTTTCTTCAATTGTACATTTACTTCAAGGATTTCTTCACGAAACTGTGCAATCAACCTTCAATCACGATGAAAACAAAAAAAATAAAATAATTTGCACGTAACGAAAGAGGATCTCGTCAAAATTTCCAACGCTTCTATCAGATAGCTCCTGTTAAGGTACATTTTTAATGTGGACTAATTTATTTAGTTCCTTCTAGGGACACGTCTACTTATGTGCAGGTTGCTACAGGATGGCCATCACAAAGAAAACTTCCAGAAGGAAGAAGTTGGCACGAATTCTTCTTGTGTTTCTAAGAAACGTGCCTGCTTTCCGAGCAGTTCCACACATCATCTAGAAATTGGAATAGAAAACTTAATTTTATTATGCTGTGTTTGTATTTTCGAGATAAGAATGCCATAAACTTCGTGCTATTCTATGTCAGTGCCACTCTTTGTGGTGTATAAAATACTACGATATGACCTTACTTGGAGAATGAAGCCAAATTTCACACAAGATTATAGTATCTTCCGTTGAGTATCTATGAAGCTACATAGAAAAACGATTTATTTTATTTTAAGTCGGTATATTTATGAAAATTTTCGTATATTTTTATCGTGTTTTTTTCGGTAGATACAAATACTTACTTTTCAGATAACCATCCTGTGTGTGTTGGTGTGTGTGTGTGTGTGTATGTGCATTTAGGTGTGTGTGTGTGCGTACAAGTATGTGAAATCACATCCCTTAAACCTTTCGAGCCCATGGATATAATTTTATCATAACGTTACACATAAAGTTCTTAGTAAGAGCACTTGACTTGTTATGCGTGTAGTAAAGTCTAGAGATAAGTTTAGAAATTGTGTGATGGTGTCATTTGAACATCTTTGGCACTGTCATATACTGTGAGCCATATGACCAATTTAAATCTTAAGTGAGCCATTTTGTAATGTAGCACTCCATGTGGAAATAACATTACTGATTCCTGCAAAATTTAAAAGATATATGACACACGGAATAGTGCATCAACATGTTTGTGGGTAAAGACATTTTTTTAAACAATTATCTTATGTATTTTATGCAAGTTTGCAATACCTAATAATTTCAACCAGATATTGCAAGCAATCAGTTATTTACTGCACGCCTCTAACTTACTAACACGCAGTTTCCACTGGCAGTCACTCTGCAAGATAGTACTATTTGAAAAATTTCTTTAACGTCGTATTATATTGGGAACTAAGCGATTCGGTAAAATGGAACGCGTCAATAAAAACATGAAATATAACGTTCACTTTTAAATTACATATTTTTTTTTTTCTAAATGGCAGGTGTATAACAGTTTGCGTTAATTTACACCAACATTACGGGAAGAAGATCCAGTGGTTATTCCGGTCATGTCTTGTTGGTGGTTCACATTAAATTCTTCTCAGCCAGGTTATGTTGATAACGTCTTAAAGTAAGACACTACAAATTGTTAATAAACATTGGAACCGCATTCAGAAGGACCTGTGTTGATTTTCCGTCCGGCAATCTAGATTTTCATATTCTATGTTTTTTACATCATTATGAACGAATACTGGGGTGGTGCCTTAATATACGCCTTCGCCGTTTGCTATCTATTTCTGATTATCTGAACACCTTATTTATTTCAAAAGTGACATATCTGCTGATAAATAATTAATTCATACTACTTACCATCATTATCACATAGTTTAAGTAGAAGTGATTGCGTAGTGGTCACACACTTGTAATTTTCAATTTTGTAAGCCAATTAACGATCACTGCTACAATTTCACTCCTTCCTGTACGTTGCTAGAAAGGCAACAAGGAAACTGATTTACATTCCTCCAAAACCAAGGACTTCCTCTCTTTCAGGTACTTGAAATCAATCTCTTTGCCGACTTGTACGAATTTTTGTATTTAAACCTTTGTTTCAATGATCACGTGTTCATTACGCAAGTCTCTCCACCGTGCGTTATGGGTTCTATGCCCGGCTGAGATAAAATGCGGATCTGGGCAAGTGGAAAACGTGGTGGAATTTTACCGGTAATTAGTCCCTGGTCTCTGTCAATCCCCACACCAGTGCGTCCTGTCGCTGCTCTAGTCTTAGGACCTTGTCTCCTGCCTCGGTTATTAGAGATAGCAAGTAAATGCAGTTCCGATCTCTCATGTCCACTACACCTTAAAAATTAGTTAATAAATTGGCCACAAGTGCGTATAGGAGCGCTAAGAAAGTAGGTGGTAGAATTGTTTCCCTGACATCTATGGTAGCACTCCTAAACGTTTTATAAAACAGTAAAATGTATACTAAAGTTACCAGACTTGTACTGAAACAACGGTAAAAATTTACGTATTTACAAGGCGAAAGTATGGTAACTGCCTCATACTGCGTTTACGTTAATTACTTCCTAAACATTTTAGGAAGTTGTTTTACAGTGATACATTGCTGATTGTTACACCTGGTAAAGGACTTACTATAGCTCGCAAGCCTACGTATTGATCTCACAAGTGTCGTCGTGCATTGTCATAGGAACGGTTAAGATAGACCCTGAAGTGTGTACAAGACGTTCAGAAAACATTAGTTACCCCAGACTACATGAAGCAATGCTAGTCTCAAGGTGCGGTGCCTGATGTTCCCGCCATCAATAGTGCAGTAGTTTGGGTGTATAGATAAAACTTCCCCACTCATTGTATTTCTACCCATCCACACGTGGCGCGCTAACTATGACTGCTTTCAAATATGTTATTTGCCTTTTCTATAAAGCACCTTTTACAAGTGCAAGGCATATACGAAAGTCGAGAGAGATGCATATTTCGCCTACCGCAAAAATAACTGTCTCGTGCTGGGTTAATCTCGTAGGAGAGTTGGAAATATAACGTAATATTTTTCTTTCGATGAAAAACCATCAAGTTGCTTGAAACTAAATATTTTATTGATCACACTACGCTGGTCATGTGAACATTAACGTACCTGTAGTAAAGACGGAGGAGCAACCCATAGTTTTATAAGTGCGTAGAGAAACATAGGGGCATATGCATTGCAATGCCCATTCTATATTTCTTCTCTACGTTTTTTGGGTGCCCCGTTCTGAATGGCTGTCCCGTCTTCAGACTCTGAAAAAAAGTGTAACTGTTTCTTTGGCAGAAACCTTCGCGGGCGTACGCAAAACTCAACAAAGTTTTTTTTCCCCCTTCACTAAATGTTTTATGTATCCCGCTCCGTTCTAAAGTTTCACCGCAACAGGAAGAATGATAAAGAAACGTGTGTGAGACGAGTAAACATTCATAAACATTCATTTTATATGTTAGGTAAATTATAAAAATTAAATAAGGGAACCAGAAATTACAGTAAAGTTTAAAAATACTTCAGAAAACGATCGCGTACTTCGCGCAGGATAGTGTTTGCTCGAAAACTAAATATGTATATGTTTACCGAAAACATCATCATCATTAGTGTTCTGCCTAAAGGCAGAATTTCACGTGATTGGTCTCCATTTTCTCCGGTCTGCTGTCATACTCTTCAGGTTAGTGTAGTTTCCGCTTCATTTCATGTCGTCTATTGTTGTATATCTTCTTCTTCCTCTAAATCTCTTCCCACAAACTAGTCCTTCCAATACCGTTGTTAGCAAGCAGTCCTACCCTCGGTGAGTGCCCTATCCTGTTCTTCTTTTTCCTTTTCTCTTATGATTTTCAATATTCTTCTTCTCTCCCCAACTCTTTGCCCTACTTCTTTATTGGTCACTTTTATTTCTATTACATATCAACGGAGGCCATATCAACCTCTACTTAAGGGGGCTCAACGCCTACTATCTTTGAATTCGTTAATATTATCTGTAATTTCCATATAAGATATTTATTAAAATTTCCCGTTCAACATGGCACAGATATTTCCTTCTTAAACGTTAGCAAAGTATACACCTTCACTACCTTTCTTAGTTTTTGACTAGTAACCTTCCGTAGGAAGATGGTTGTTTATTTCAATGGATGGCCACTGGCACAGTACAAGCAATAGTAGTAGTCTAGCAATGCCAACTGTATGCAATGTAAGAAGCTATTCCCTCTGCCTTGTCGAAGTATAAAAACATTATAGAAAATTTGTAGACCAATTTCAATGCAGAAGTTCCATTACTCCGAAATCGCGTGTACTGATCCCCTTTAAAGGGGAATGTTAAGAAATTACTCGTATTTTTCAGTTTTCGACCAATAACATTTATTCAAATTATAACATCAAAATTTTGTCTTCGACAAAGCATAGCATGCATTTTTTATAAATTGCTTGACATGAATAATAATGGCATTTTTCATTCATTTGTCGTGCAGAATCATTACAAGAGAATTATAGGTTAACTTTCAAGAGTGATTACATGTTCAATATAAGATTAACACAGAACACAATTATAGTCTCCAAAATTCATTACAAGTACCTTCTGCGCCTCAACAAAGTCATATTTTCCAAAAATATTTTAAAACAAAAGTTACAGCAGAAAATCGATAAATAAAATTTAGTGCCTATCTCCCCCCACCCGAAAAGGACTCGTTGCGAGATTGAGATTTCTGTGTTTAATATTTTTGGATGGCATTGTTTTACTATTTCAAGAAGGAGAGGTCGCTTACAATATTAAGTCTTGCTTCGCGTTAACGCTTCTTTACTCTCAGCAAGACGATTCTCCGGAGAACAGAATACATACTGCTTGGTAGCTGTGTTTGGCTGCTGGCGAGACGACGTGTTGAGAGGGTATGGTACATAATTGTAGAGAAGAAATTATAAATGATCTAAGTGTAAAAAATATGTTTTTGAGTAAAAGAGTAAATCAGCGCAGCAAGAGCATGCGTACATACAAGTCATACAACTTTACGACCATCATAAAACCTATTAGGAAAATTATTTGGATTTAGCTCTTACAGAATGACACAGCCACTAATATATTGTTAATTTGGATCTGGTTAACTCAGTTCTGTCTCTTTTGGCACTTAGATAATTTAACATTTCCACTCTACTCTTCAGCACTAAAAGCACCAGGAAAATATTGTACATTCCTCGAAGCCAATTTGAAAACTCAAAAATAAGCCTAGACAATAGTTATTGCAAACTTTATAAGCAAATATTTTTCTCTACTAACTCATATCTGAAGAACAATCTCTGATACCGAAACATCGTGCGTCAGATAACGGTTAACAAATTCATCATTCTTGGTAAATGTTTGCAGATACAGATCAGTGAAGACGTGCTCGCTATCCTCATCCTACTACTGCTGGAGAGCGGCAATTAGAGAAGGACAGAGCAACGTGCCTTGACCCAGAATAAAGACACGGCTTCCAGATCGCGTCATGCGCCATCTTCCAGTCACGCCACGTAGAGTCACGCCTGCGTCGCACCGCGTTCATGACTACGAAGCTGAGTCTTCACGGCTCCACACCTAGCCTTCGACGTCGACACTTGTCACGTACCGATAAAAGTTCGCTATATCGGTTTGACGATATTTCGACGATACCAGCAATAGTCTCGAACTATCGACCTCAGTCCTCGACATGTCAGCCCTAGAAATTTAAATAGTTATCTTCGACGCGTTACTAATTCGCTTGGCATGTTGATGTAACTTCGACGGGTCGACCTCGGCCCCAACCAAGATGTGTTGAACAGATCACATAAAGAGTACCTAATGGACGAATTACCGTTAATTACATGTTGATGTTGACTACATGTCTAAAAGTTCTACCTACCGGCCAAGAGGGTTCATTCCCGCCGCATTACTTGCTTTCACACATCTCGCCACAGAGTTGAAGTCACGCTTCTTTTATCACTGTGCCAAGACCTTTACTTAAGAGCGAATCGTCAGAAAACATCCATATGTGTTCTGTTTTCTCATAACGTAATAAATGCACTCAAACAAAGTTTTTACAGGGAATACAAATGTCGTACATTGTAATACTGCTGACATAAGTGAGATAACAGCAATTAAATATACTTGTTTGGAAGTATTTAAGTAACAATTTTAATAAATTTTGAACATTAATGGGCACATATAATTAGTATTTTCCGTTTAGAGATCGTAGTGAATGCTAGCGGGATAAATGTCAGCAGCAACAGGATTACTTCAATCGTTAATTAATTGTGTGTAGTCACACTGAAAGAAAAGTATTGCCTTCGTAGGTAACGTACTACTGTTTAAATATGTGCAATGGTTCAGTTCGGATGTTGGCACTATCTGCAATGTTCCCACTAAAATATGTTCTGCAGTGAAGTAACAATATTTTCTGTAAAAGAAATATAAGTTTTGTTCCTTCTACAGAACTGATTGTTACTTCTAAAGGAGAAATTTTTGTGGGAACAATCCACATAGTACCAACAGCCAAACGGAAATGTCCCTATTTTAACACATGCATAATACCTACAACAATAATTTATTTTTAGTGCAAGTGAACATGAGCGTGAAAAGGGAAGTAAATATCTTCAGAAGGGGTGCAAATATTATCAGTAAAATTGTATCCAAGGAAAAAACGAAGAAGTGTCAGTTAAATTGTTAAAGAAAAGAAAAGAAGTTGATTTAATAACAGATACTGTTAATGAAAATGACAGGAAAATACAGGATAAACATAGGTATTGACAAGAAAATGAACCGTGTAATATGTGAGTTGGAATGTGAGATACGTTCACTAAGAAAGAATGGCAAGGAATTTTAGGACAGATGGGTGGAAGGAATCCTTCCTAACTTTCTAACAGGTAAGTGAAAATTAACAAGCAGTAAAGTAAAATCTAAAGGAATACAAGAAGACAGTGCAGAAATCGCCATAGAAACTCAGCAGTACTGCAGACGAGTACTTCCTGCCAGGGAACTGTAAGGTAGGCAGTCTATATGAAGATAGTACCACTAGTACTTTGAGACTGTCGCCACACTGAATGAATGATCAGAAGAGCAGCGAGCATTCCATCCTTGCTGATGTGCTAAGAGGCCCTTCACTCAGTATTATCCATATCCACTCCCTGCCTGGACGACATCGCCTCCGTTATTCTACCCTGATGACTGCCGTTAAGTTGTGCTTATACTACATGCCCATCATATTCAACTGTAGAGTAGTAATTACCGACCAGAGGAGCCATTACAGAAGCTGTAACAGGACAAAGGTGTCCGAAAGATGCTAAGGACGGCATTAGTTAGGTTCTATGAGAAGGCAATCATCTACGCACACTGTTAAAAATTTCCGTGAAATTACGGACAATTTTACGGAAATGTCTGTTTAATTAACGGTAACACTATTTTGTACCACAGTTACACATAATTATGTTTCATTAATTAAACATACGTAAAACTGTGAGAAGAAACTAAAAAAATAACCGAACGTATTAATGTGCCTGCGTCCTAAAGAAGTCACATAAATATGCGAGTTTCCATAAGTGAAGCTAGTTGCCTTCCGTAAATTTACGGATACTTCTGGAGAATTTTTTACCAGCACTTCTCCGTAAAACAAAGGAAAATTAATTTTAACAGTGCCACCTTATTTTTGTAAGAGTTTTTAGCAGCTGTTGTTTAGTACTCCTTAGTAATATACTAAATATTCCACTGGCATTCGGTACTACTTGAAATAGTTTCATGTACACCGTTATACAATTTGACGGAAGTGTACCGTAAATAAACGGAAATAGTGTCCGTAAAAGTAAAATACGGAAATGTCTATAGTAAATGTACACTACGGAATCACACGTGATATGTCCATGAGTCTGCGGACACTTACACGGAAGAAATCGTAAATTTATGGGTTAGAGAGATGTAAATATTACGGTTATATTTTAATAACATGACCGGTGAATCTGCAAATCTGAAGAAATGCCATTTTAGTATTATATACGTGTAAGTACGGCTCAGTTCCGTGTGATGAAACTGTTTTACGGGAACTTCTATTGGATTTGAAACTAAGTTTCCGTGAATTCATGGAGGTATCAGGAGAAATTTTTACCGGAAATTTCGTAAATCGACGGAGAATAATTTTTACAGTGCAGACGTACAGCAAGCGGTGTACCTGACTCCACATCACGTCATATTGGATGCCCTGGGTTGGATCTTGGAGGTGGATTCAGCAAAACAGATATCAACACCTCGGCGTTAAGACGTTAAGATTGGATCCATGCTTCTCATAAAGTATTTTGGCAACCGAAAAATACTTTACTTTGTAACCTGTGGCCAGACCTCTACAAAACCAACAAGCTGATGCACTTTTGAAGCACCTGAATCAACGACGAAATTTCAATACAATGCTATTCCAAGGATTAACACAGGGATGTCTTGGATAAAATAGACTCGAACCATAGCACCGCATCCTCAGTCAGATAAAATCTTCGATAGACTTAAAAATTATCGTAGAACTGTCCTTGTCAATGTCAGTGACACAGCTTAAAATACTGTGAGTCCAAAATGCCGTAATTTCCCCTGGAATATTGTTAAACTCTTCCCAAATAAACAACGCTTTCATTTTCAAGAATTCGGTTTTGGGAAAGAACTCCGTATCCCTTACGATCTACTTCTTGTTCGAACAGCCAGTATATAAATCAGCATCCACTCCAGAATACATCAAGGACTTATATCATAAGCCAAGAACAATAAATATACGTGAATTCAGTAGGCATTATCATTTTAGAGCACAGTCGTACGTCAATATCCATGTCATGAAGGAGAAGGAGCCAAACTACGAACTGGTCTATGAAATACCTCGAAACAGCTTTAACTGACGAAAGAAAAAACACGCTGTAATGACATCTGAAAAGTTACAAATCACAAAATTTCAGCCAGTGAGACTTGGCAGTTACCTTCGTTTAACCGTTATTAAGTGCATTAAAAAATTATTAAATACCGGTACTTAGTAAGTCCCTGGTTAATGAAGAAAAATTACCTTATGAATCCCTCAGAAATATTAAGAGGTTGCTCAAGTAGTTTATTAAAAACTGGAAGAAATTAAAGTAATTTTATTTGGGGAAAGTTTGACAAAGCACAGTAGCCTAGTTGAGCAACTCGGTGAACCGCCCCCTCCCCCCGCAAACCCTCCCTCTCGCCGACATAGTTTGGATGGTGATTACGTGGTAGCGTGGATGTCCTTGAAACCACACGCAAGACTCACTAAAAAACATTGCCTTCTTAGTTTGACTGAAAATCCAGTTGCGGACTTATATTTGATGTTAATCTGTTTCTAAACGGTTGAAAATCTGTAAAGTAGAAATTAATTAATTCTGCGCAACAGCCTTTATCGTACATATTAATTTGAAAACATGAAGTTGTGAAAAGTGTACCTACTGTTATTCTCAGATTATTTAGTTGTCAAACATGAATTTTGTACTGTTAGACATAAGATTCAATGACGTGGATTTATTCAAACACATATCACAGCCGTTCAAATTTGTATAATCTATTCCAACCGTTTCTGTAATAGTACTATTTAACTGCTTGTTCCATATATTTTAATTATAATCTTGTGTATTATAACTATAGGCACGTAAATTTCGCAGATACATTCCAGGTCAGGTTGAATACCAATTATGTATACTTCATTATCATGTCTGTAACTTGCTGGCGGCTGTTACGAAACGCGTTAGACTACTGCAAGCCAGTAGTAAATAAGGAAATAATGCGAAGTGCTATCGCTTGTTACCTGCTTGTACGGTTATAAGCCAATAGATAATTGATTGTGGCCAGTGGGTGTATAGGACTGACAAGTCTAGGCTGCTGCCAGATGAATCCGCGAAATTGACGTACCTATAATTATAAAGAATTTTGTCTATGTTCATTCTCGCAAGCTAAATATGTGCTTTTAATAATTGAAAAAATAGGATTTGTTGCATTGTACGTGTGAACTACAAATAGTTTAAGAAATTAACGTTATTCCTTTCCCGAAAACGTTGCTTGTATCCATGCCAATAGAATTTAACTTGACAATATTATACGTAATACTGTAATATTATATTAAATTAGTGATTTCTTTTATCTCAGCAAAAATATATTTAGTTCATATTGTTTACGTAAACTGTCACGTCAAAAATTGTATAGTTTCTGCGATTTACAAATGAATTAACAAATGTGAATAACATTTATTGTACTATATTTATTAATTTGAAGGTATTATTTTCATAATATATTTAAAAATTGCAGGACAGTAATATACAATATGCAAAAACGTCCTGTTTTATGCAATTTTTTATCACACATTTTTAATATCATATTTTAAGGGGTTTTCAAAGGAACTTATAGCATATTATTTTAATGCGAATTTATTTATTTATGAGTGTCAGTTATCGCGTCCGTGTTTATTTTTTAAGAGAATACCAGTTACAAATAGTATTGGTAAATAGACCAATATTCGAACAGGAAATAAATAACCGATTTTTTTTAAATCAACGTCGTTAGTAAAGTCGTTAATTTTTTTTCAGGTTGACATGGAAGCTGTAGTTGAACGCTTTTGTCTACAGTAACCCCAAGAAAACAAAACAAATAAATAAAACTACTTAACCACATAATTTGGAAATCTTTCTGTTAAATACCTTAGCGAAGAAATTGAAACGAAAATTATTTGTATTAATGTCAAGAACCTTCATGAAAATGAAAGCTTATTAATACCAAGATTTTGCGTATTTACGAAAAAAATAAGTAACAATATTTTTGCAATACAGAGAACTTCCAAAAAATATTATTCTGTTGTCAATGCCAAGGAAAAAAATCTCGTAATTTAAAGTGTACATTAAACTGGAGTTTTAGACTCAAACAAAGGAAGTGAAAACGTAGTGTTTTTTTGTGAACTGATGCTTTAGTCACGTGATACTTATTTAAATATAATTTATTGAAAGTGGAAAAGTTGACCTATTTAAAGAGCAACAATTACTTTAGTGGTGTCAATTTATAATGCGATGTCTGATATTCATACGAGCTGCGCTGCATTTTTAATCAATATGTGTCTGTATTTTTCTACATGTGCAATGTTATTATCATATTTATCATTTTTATCGCTACGACATAGCTGTTCGTTACCTTCGCTGACACACACAAGCAAGGAATGTAAAACATTATTCAAAAGAAAAATTCCAAGAAACAGAAACATTAAAATTCGATTTAAAAAATGTAATGTACCCAAAGTTTTATTTTAATTGCCTGACGTAATGTATGTTACTTGAAGAGATTGAGTTTATTTTTTTAATAACTTATTTTTAAAAATGTATATTCATAGTATGCTGCACACAGAGAGCAGAGGAAGGATTTATGTATAAAGGTTTTTCAAATGTGGGGTTCTATATTAGTCTTAATTAGTTAAAAGTATATGTTTTATAAATTTATAAACAATACTGTGAATACAACTTTTCTTCTTCTGTGACAGCGTTATCGTTGAATTAAAATTATTTTTTTTTTTTATGTCTTTGTGGCAGATGGCTGGAAGAAGTGGCCTAAAGTGTTTTGCTGGATATAAGCCATTGCTAGATAAGGTTGCTGTTGTTAAAGGAATCCTACTATTTTCGTATGTGTTATGTTCGATATGTTGTCTTGTCTACAATAATTTACATAGCTGTGTTCATTTGTGTTGTCCTCGTCTCTGTCCATCATCGTCGCCATATTTATACATCTCAAAGTTGTCAAAGAAAAAGAATGGTTGTATTCACAGTATTTCTTTATAAATTTATAAAACATATCATTTTAACTAATTAATACTAGTATAGAACCCCACATTATAAAAACCTTTAATGACGATCCTTCCTCAGCTCACTACTAACCTAAATATATATTACATAATACATAAACGTATATGCATTTGTGTACACATGCATACTATTATGTACACTAATATTTAAAATATCACCTGATGCGTACATTAGCTAACAATATTGCACTAAAAAGCCCCTTACAAGTATGAAAACATACGCCAATATCCCCCAAAAAAAAGTAGGTGTGCAAAATGTTTCATCAAATATGTTTAGCAGCACCAAAACAATAAAATGAAAAAAATTGACAAGTTTACAGTATGTTTACCTGCGTTTGGTTCTGCGTGGGAAAGTTTGTTACATACCGTTGTAATCTTTCAGTCGTTCCAAGACTGTCACTAGGTGTGTTGTTATTTTATCGTCCTACGCCGATATAACAGTAACGATGATCGACAATAAATGCATATTTTAATCAATATTATAATGACGTCGTTGCTTTCGAACGACATATCGTTCTTTATATTATCGTACTGGGACAAGTTCGGCTCTCTTTACACAAATACTGAGAAGTGTTTTGCAGGACGGCACACGTGTTTTAATCATTACAACGTTCGCGTTAACGATTTAATTTATGTGTATGAAGTGCAGTTTGTTGTTTTTCTCATGCTTAGTCACTTCACGTAACTGAGTGTTTTATGCAACTCAGCAATATTCGCTAACAATGACGTACCTATTTTCAACTAAACACTACAGTTTGGCCAACACCACTATTGCAAAAATCATTAAAATATCACATTTACTGCTGACCCTTTGATTCTTTTTGCAGTCCAATTTTTCGTCGATATTTCCATCTGTGATTACGACACATTATATATTTAATCGCTGTAATTGGTGGATCCTAGAGAGCTGTGCACATGTACATTTATTTTACAAGAATTTCACATTTGTGGTGCATTATAATTGTAGGTAAAAAAACTAAAATGTATCGAATTTTAACCCTGCAGAGTGAGTCGCCTGTAAAAAATATTAACAAGATTTGACTCCCACGTGAATAATTTGGTGCACCAGAAGAGATTAGATCTTTTGATGTATGTCGCAGACGGACTTTACAGCAATAATGTATTAATTTATAGATATACACTATTGCAGTGATGCGTGTCCGTAAACCCATATAGACGAGCACTTCTGAAACCCCAGTAATTTTTTCTTTGAAGACAGTTTCTAGTTTCCTGCTACTTTTCGAAATAAACAGCGCAGCCTAAGTAACAATCAAAGTATATAAATTGTAACGAACTCACATGTAAAAGTCTGAGATCTTAATAAGCTAGAATTTCAGATATTATTCGAGACAATGTGGTCTTCAGAAGTACTCACTTTACCGTGAACCACCTATACATTCCTACACAAACAGGGAGCCGGATGTGTGAACTTATAGGTGTCACTGTTGGCAGAGTGTGTTCCACAGTTTGCAGAACCTCACAGGAGAAAGTGCGTGTGAAGATATCTTCCTCACGCACAACCTCATCTACACACAGTGCCCAAGTTCCTCAGTGAGTCTGCTCTCTGATGATGGGCTTGGCTTCCTCATTTCCCTGCAGGATTCCTAGGAAACGGAACTTACCTTGTCTAGAACTGCGCGGTCTACATCTCACGTTGGTTCATATGACGTGTTTGAGATGCGGGAACCCAGTTCATTACCCGAGCCTGGAACTCACATATTGTTAGTTCTAGTGTAAACATTGTGTTCAAGTCGTTGAAGACTTGTTTAATCATTTTTGAACTTACTGTCACAAAGAAATGTTACGTCAGACTCTTATAAAATTAAAGATGATATGGCTGATGGTTTCATGGGTTCCGTTAATTGCTAATATCTGGCCTCTTCACAAAACGATGCTCCACAGGGAAATATAACATTAAAAACATGTTTATTTTGTTATCGCACTCATTGTTTGATATTTTCCAGTTTATTACTGTTTTACTTTGTATTCTATAAAGTTTCACATGTCTATTTTGCTGCTATTAGAAATTGTTAAATGCGAGTTATTGTTTACATTATGAAACACAATTAAAACAGTTTAAATTCACTAATTTAATTCTAATAGCCAAGTAAATTGCACAAAATTCTTGAGTTTGCAATGTGAACAAAAGAGTGCACAAACATAACGTACAGCACATTTACAGAGTTAACCAATGTCAAATGTATGGTTGTTTACATATTTATTTATTTTGCCCTATACATACAAATTTTTTACAGTACAGATATTTTTGTAAATTAGAATGAAAGGAAAATTTTTGTGATCATGAAAGTGCTTAGACGAAGACTTTGTATCACGTAATGTGAGTTTTCACGCAAATAATTTGGCAGTTATTTATTAGTACACATGAAATACCAATATGTAAAAGTACTGTGACATCGGTTCTCTCTTTTTACTTCTCAAACTATCGCTGTTTCTGAGAAAGACAGAAAGTTGTATGGTTAATGACTAGTGAAAACGTCGCACCTGAATCGTCCTTGGTGTCGCCGAACTGAAAGTGACATTTCCACCATAGAAATATCAATACGTTTCTTATTGGCCGGTGTTGTGTGGAAGAGTGCTGAAATATCCTGAGTACACATGGAAAACTGAAACAACACCTTCAACATACGGCTGTAGGTTGGATACTTTATATACTTTCTATATTTTATGTACATTTTATACACTTTCCTTATTGTGGGTGCAAATATTCTCATAAAATTACAATAGTTCATGTTGATCTCTAAATATGAAATGGTTAAATATTCACGTCATATTATCTTCCAAATGGTGGACTTTCAAACAATAACGACTGCTCAAATATTTGATTATAAACTGTCAAAATATTAAGTTTGTGTTTGTAGTCTGTTCAATCGTTTTCGACACACACATACTATATATATATATATATATATATATATATATATATATATATATATGTGTGTGTGTGTGTGTGTGTGTGTGTTTAATTGTATGTATGTGTGTACATGTGCAAGTAATCACTTTGTATTAATAACGTGAAATCTTCGAAAACGGTGGATCTACATAATAATATTTGATACAAAAAAATTAAATTTAGTTATTGAATTGTTTAAATATAAAACTTTGATCAAATATCTTCCGTAGTCTTGGAAATATGACTATAATCTGATTTATTAATAACATGCTATATTCCGAAATGACTGACCTACAACATTATTCACCGTTCAAGGGCGTATAACGGTATCCGTCGATGCGATTTTCCGAAACAATCAGCCGAGACCCTGCCGCAATTGTTTTTCAACGCACTGGTAAAATGTGATGAATTTCCATTGGTAAACAAAGAAAGTTACAAGTAAGCTGTGGTATTTATATGTCGTCACAGAGTTGAAGGGAGGTTCGCTGATCACATTATATGCTCTTTTGGTAAATATATAGAATATTGTTATAAAATCTGGACGATGATCAGAAGCATTGGGAAAGAGTGAGGAAACGGTATCAAAATGAATGAAGTTAACAAATATGCCGTCAACATTTTTGACAAAAATGTTTCAGTTATCCATAGTTTTGGAGTGTTGGTATTTTTAATGTTACCTCAGAATTGCTAATTTTGAACCAATGACAAAATGTAATGAAAACACTGAACTTCCATGTAGTGAATACAGAACAGGAACTAGGAGAACGTGTATTTATTTGATAATCCTAGTCAGAGTGTTATATTAGGAAATGATATTGTTATGAGTGGTAAATTAAAAACCAGCAAATAAACTTAAAAAATTGATTGTGGTATCTTGTAATATAAAGTAGCCTAATACACGCATTGAATCCTAATATTTGTATTAAATACAGAATTTTGATAAATAATCTCTTTGCAGGATTTCGGTTATGACCGGAATACATAATCACAATCAGACAATATTTTTCCTCGGTGTCCATTCCATCATCTTCACTTGGAGAACTAAAAAAAAATTATCAATTACGTTAAATAATACAGATCTAAACATACATACATTCCTTAATACAGATTGTTCAAAAATGCAATGCCCAAATTGATAGGAAAGTTGAAGGACACAAATACAAATAAATTTGACCACTTAATCATGTGTCGGAAACAAATAGTTTACGAGTAATAGGTATTCAGAGGTACCGGGTGTGATACAGCAGACGACGACGGAAATTGTTTACGGTACAAAATTTACTGAGCAATGTCTGCAATAAATGTTCAAAATTAGCAGCATTAACCTCCGCGCAGAGCCAGTATCGATGTAGCAGTGTGTCCCTGAAGTGTATCCTAGTACTGTCAACTCGTAGGAGGAATTAGTTGCACGGATTATTGCGACGGCCACACACATACAACACATACCACACATCTTCCAGCGAACATGAGACTTCTTGCTATGTCGATGCCGGATCTGAGCTGAGGTTAATGCTGCTCATTTTGAACACTAATTGTAACATTGATCAATGCAATAAATTACTGTAAACAATTACCATTGGTGTCTTCTTAATCACACCCAATACCCCTGAATACTCATTACTACTAAACTATTTGTTTCCGACACATGGTTATCTGGCGAAATATATTTGTATTTGTCTCCTTTATCTTCCCTACTACTGTAGGCATTGAATTTCTGAACAGCCTGTATATGATATAACTATGGTACTAGCAGTGGCATTAAAGTATTAATGTATGACTCTTAGTAAAAAAACTCTATTATAATGTAAACAAAATTTACAACAAAATTCACAACAAAAATTTTATTATTACTGATTGTACAACAAACACTTGTAAAATGAGATTAATTATTCTTGTAATGTGGTCTCTGTGTGTTGTAAGTTAATGAAATTGTTTAGAGCTTTATGAAACAAAATATTACAAGCTATAAGTTACTTATATTGTTAGACTTCAAGTCATTGTGAAATGAGGCCCTGGTGTTACATAGAAGAGAAGATTAGCAGCGCGCATGGTTCGTTGACCCGTGTGTTGAAAGAGGGGAGGGAATGCCGCGTCGGCCCATGCACGTGTCCCACCGGCTGCCAACCAAGAAACTGATGTGCCTCTGACTGGATATTCTTAAAATTGTACAATCAAAATAATAATTTCCACATATTTTGCGATACACAGGCCTATATCATGGTGACATAAACGGTAATTACTTCAGTATGTTAATTATTGGGTAAGTGCTCTCCTAATGATGTCGAGAAACAACTACACGTTTTCGCCACACGTATACTTTGTAAACAGGGGAGAACTCCACGCCCCCTCCCCCTCATAATCTTCCTTCATTTCTCCGTCCCTTCGTTAAAAAAAATTGTGATAAACGTATTGTAGCTACTTAGTGTGTGTTGCACGTGTCAAATCTTAATTATGAAATGTTCTGACAGTGTTCCGATTAAATAACAATTAATTCGTATGCAGCCTACGGGCTTGTGCACTCTGCAGACGGCAAAAAACTTCTTTCTGTTTGACTAAGGGAAACATTTAGCAAATATCCCAATATTTTAAAAACAAGAAGTTTCCAGCATAACAGATAAGCCTACTTTCCTCAAAGTGCGTGCAAAATAACAGCGAAGGTTAAAATCATTTACGTACATTTAGTAATATTAATATTAATTAAGATATATGATAAATGAATTATACTAAAAATAAACCAGCTTACTAAGCATCTGCTTCCAGTTTGATTAAAATGAAGAAGAAATTTTCTGAGATGACTTTCTACCATAAAGATAAAAAAATTACTGAAGGATGAACGAAATACATAAATGTCCTGTAAACCAACTGACTACAATATTCTCACCGAAATTAATAAACTTCGGGAAAAATTTTCCTTAAATATATGTCATATTACGCAAAAATATGACATGGTAACAATATAAAAATATGGGCACGTGATTAACGAAATACAGAAAAGTCAGGTCAGTTTTGTAGCCTGTGCAGAATAGGAGTTCCAAGTTTGATGAAATTCCTTTAAAAAAAACGTGTTATGCAAAAAATATATAAAAATTGCTACCATTATGCAATTCTATCCTAAAATATAAAAATGGCCACAGTTTTAAAAATATGGAACAGGTTGAATGATTTACGCACAAGTAAAATCAGCTTTGTATGTAGTATTCATGTACTAAGTTTGGTGAAATTTTGAAAAACACTTCTTAAGATATGTAACACCATGTTAAAAATTTGATAATGGCTGTCATTTTGATAACATGAACACATAATGAACGAAATAGACAAAAGTAAAACCAACTTTGTATGTAGTATATATGTACCAATGTTGATGGAATTATGGAAAATACTCCCTAACATCAGTAATACTACTATGCTAAAAGTGTAAAAATGTCCGCCATTTTGAAATTATGAACATAGGATAAACAAAATACACAAAAATGAAGTTAGCTTTGTATGTAGTACATGTGTGCTAAGTTCGATGAAATTCTGAAAAATATTTCCTAAGATATGTAATACTATGCAAAAAAATATAAACATTTAAGCCATTTTTAAATATGAACACAGGAAGAATTAAATACACAAAGTCAAGTCAGCTATGAATGAAGTATACGTGTACCAAGTTTGATGAAATTCTAAAATACTGTTCCTTAGATATCTAGCTTAATCTAAATACGTTAAAATGGCCGCAATGCTGAAAATATGAAAAGGGCGTAAACGAAATATACAAAAGTCTAGTCAGTTTGCTATGTGTATATAGTTTGATGAGATTCGGTTGACTGGTTCAAAAGTTTTTAAGGGGGACAGACACACACACACGCACACACACACGAACACACACACACACACACACACCACACAGACACGGAGATAGGAAAGTGGTCTTGTAAGCCTACTTTTTCCTTCGGAAAATAGGCTAATGATACTCTCCTGACTCGTAAAACAACGAAACATTTATTTGACTTTACACTATTCTTCCCATGAATGAGATTTTAGAACCAACGCATTTGAACCCGTTGAAAAAAGAATACTACGTAATAACTGCATGTCAGTTTGGCGCTCCGTGCACGAAGGCGATGTATTTTCTACGAGGACACTATTGTCCCTCATAATGTTTCCCTATTACTGCCTTAAGTGTATATAACAGCTTCACGCTAAACCTTCTCTTAACACTGTAAATCTGACTGCACGCTATACAACTGCTTCTAGCTGCAGTGCCCTTATTTTGACTAGCAAAAATGTGGAAGTAGATTTTAACGGTGATAGATAAAAAAAATAGTCATAATTTTTAAATGAATATCCTTACAATTCATTCTGCACCCTTTTGACAAAGTTTTTAAACATTTAAATTACTAACTTGTAAGTTATAAAAAGTTGTGGTAGTAACACGTTAATCACTGTGAAAAATCTGGATAAAATTGTGACCGTTTAACGTCTATCTTTATAATAATTTTAGATACTGTGCGCTGAATGTTCTAGAACATGGATGTTCCGTCACACATACTAGGTATAAAGTAGATTTTAGTTTATACCAGTGTACTGACGTACCAAAGGCATTTTCTGATATACTAACACAAGAAAATGGTTCTAATGTAAGTTAATAGTTGTTAAATTGTGCGACCCACAAGAATTTTATTCAAACCAACCTCAAGAAAAATATATTACGCTCTCAGAATAAAATACTGACGTATAAATTGGTTTTATTTCCCATAAATACAGTACATTTGCATTTTAACAGGTTGGACCGTAAGTACATCCACTAATGTGACCTCTTTACAATAATAGCCCAGTCATTTTAAACATTAAAATCGCAATAGTTCGTGTAGTTCTAATTAATTTTTTGATATGTTATTAGGGACAGTAGTGTGAATCTAAGTTTGCAACTTCAAAATACTTGTGCTAACTGCGTTATGTGTGAAAAACAAAACTTTTGTTGGAAAATGATTTTTGGCTGATGTCTGTGCTTTGGTAGGTAGGTAAGTGGACTTAACATCTCGTTGTCAGCGAGTTCAATATAGATGGTGACATACAACTTAGTTCAATGATAGGAACAAGGAGGTGAGTCGACCATGGCCTTTGTTAAGGTACCATCCCAGCATTCTCCTGGAGCTATTTCGGGAAACCGTGGGAAACCGAACTCAGGATGGCCGGAGCCGTGGATCCAACCTGGTTCCTCCATAATGCAAGTCCAGGTGTTACCGTCGCGTCACCTCGCTCTATTCTGTGCTTCGGTGCCGTAATAAACCAACACATGACTTTGTGGAAGGTGTCATGGCTGCTGAGTATATTGGCATGTTAGTGTAAGTATATAAACAATGGGGTGGATACCCCAGGAACATCCTCACCCCAAACTGCAGATTTGCAGCTGAGTGCCAGTAGGCATCTGCTGGCCCCATAGGTTGACATGAGATGAGACTATGCTACGTACATGCGCAGTAATGAGATGAGTGGTGTAAACGGGAGATACACGAGGAAACACGCCGGGGATCGAGCCCGCATCGCCTTGGTGGTAGGTGAGTGGTCTGTCCACTCAGACACCGCGGCTGTGAGTAATAAACATAGTTAAAATAGTTTACCGGTAGTCAAGTGATATATTGCCAGAGACTACAATATACGGAATATTCATCTGGAATATACAGGATTTAAAAGTGCTCGGTTTACCTCGAACAACGCGTGGAAATATTCTTACCTAGCAGTTAACGTCTCACAACTAACCTAACACTTTCGAAGCTCAGATGTTTCACATGATAGTGAGCGTGTGCCATATAGTTACCATCAACTTTCCCACAAACTTTCGCCAAGTGTTCTGCATCTACATAGTTGTTGCGCTCCTTGCTAGATTGCTATCGGAACTAAGTTTCGAAACTCGTTGAATATTTGCCGTCTCTTCTGCGCATGCACTCTCAGTGCTTCAGACCTTCCACAGAAAAAGTACACTATTTTGCCACAAAACTAAATTATTACGACAAAAAAAAATATTGTTGAAATTTTAGAGACAGAGGGAAATCGCGAGAATCTTTTGTGGTAGCGTACTATTGTAAACAGTTCAGTATCTTCAATTTTATGTATTTGGTCGACACACATGTGGTGCGATTTAGCTGTTTACAGACGAGTTAAAGATGTCCAACTGTGACGTAACAGAGCTACAGTCCATCCCACGTACGTTTGCACTTTTTCTAACAGTACGAAAATGTACTGTCCAAATTAAATATGTTGCTGTTCATGAAACAATGTATTTATTAACTTGCTGAATAAAGCGAATGAAGGTGGACAGATGATGACGGGATATAAAACCCTGGAAACAATTGGCAACGAACAGCAGACCACAAAATGCTGTACTAACAGAATGGTCAGAAAAACTCAATCGTGCGGTAATCACTGGTCCATTCAAACCAGGTTATCCCAATAAGGAAATAAGAACATTTCCGACATGAACACGTTACACTTCAGGTGGGGTAGCACAGGCTGCGTTGGAATTACGTTTTTTTATAGTCCACCGAAAAAAATACTTATTGATTACAACGAAATATTATGTTATTGTGGCCCTTTCCAAATTTATTTTGGGGTTACCACTAAAATTTGTTGCTGTCCCCAGTAAAGTTTTGCAGTGACTACCAAAATATTTTGTAACCACTGCAAAAATATTTTGTAATATGCATATTGACAAAACATTTTACAGTCACCACAAAGCCGTTTATTCTGTGTTTGGTTGTTTAGAAGCTCATATTTTAAAATTTATCATTATGGCGATCTAGTAAAAGACACTACTTTGCTGTAAACTCATAAATCCATAAAATCGGACCAATATTTATGACGCAATACGTCATAAATTATTATTTAAGTAATTGGTATATTCTCATCTTTTCATAGTATATAAATGTTAGTGACTAATACCGAAAGCGTCTGTAGATGTTAAGGAGATTTAATATTTTGTTAGTAATTTCAGTGACATTTTTGTTATGATTTATGGATGGAAAATTGTACACTCGGGGTGAGAACCCTTTTTCAGACCTGCCAAACATTCCAATTTGACCGCGACATTTCGATCAGGCTGTTCGTTTCCATTTGTTTTGTAAGCTGCTCAAAAGGCACGTAGGGTGGACTAACTTCAGTACTGACACTTGCTAATAGTAACTGGTTATTCTACAGATGTTTGAGTAAGGTAGTTTTGCTGTGAATGGGTGATGTCTCATTTGTACGGGCCTACTTTCATGTCTCAATAATATTCTCATTAAATAATGTTGCTCATTTAACTCAAGTAAGTAAAACATTGCGTATTTTTCATTGCACCTGTTTCATAACGAAGCAATAGTTCTGGTACTCGTTAGTTGTTATTTCAATATTTCTAAAGAAATCAAACGTAGGCATGCATGTAAAATGATTTAGTATTTAAATTAGGCATACTCTTGTCAATGTGTATAAATTAGAAATGGAACCGTATATAGTTAGTTGTATACAATGTATTATAAGCTGGTAATATCGCTTACGTATGCAGCCTTAATTGCAAATGTTACGCCCAGTTTAAAAATCAAGAATTTCGGAATCGTCACTAAATTTTAAGGATTTATTTTTAACTGTAAGAGCAATATTTAAACGGCTGTGACTGGATGCTACATAAGTCAATTATTTATCTAGTGTAGACCTTCTTAAATATTTAAACTGATTTAACCGTGTTGTCCTGTTTACAAAATACAATAAACTGTTATATACATGTGACACTTACTTTAATTGTACTTACTTGGCTCATATTAACTTCACTTTTTTATGCCATTAGCGTCGCTATTGGGCGAGGGAAAATATATAGTTTATCAAACACTACAGTAAACCTTAATAAATAGCTATAAATATAAACCCCATGGTCAAAGACAAGGGACCAGGCCTTGTCAGGAGTTACGATTAGTCAGCTTGAACCACTAAAATAATATATAAATAAATTGACAGTAATTTACAGCCTTGTACTTTTCTCATGATTCTAATGTTGATCGTTGGTGTGTCAGGGCCGACGGATTCATCGATATTGGCTTTAACTAGCCGTGCTACTCACTCCGCCGTGTTAAAGTCGGCTGTAGTTTCAAAAGTTCTTATGACAATATGAAACAGGCAAATTGCGAATTTCAGTTGATTCCTTTAAAATGATTTTATATAGATCTTAGTTGTCCTCATAGCTTAAAGGAGTTCGCTGTATAGATTCAAATGGACGGCACTGTGCATAAAATTCGTCATTATTTTCTAGTTTCCTTATAACACGAAAACTTATTAGTTATACTCATTATATATATTTAAAATAAAATTATTTTTCATACTCACTCAAGGATTCATATGTTAATATATGCCGGAGAGGCCTTCCTACCTGTGTTTAAAATGTGATGCTGTAAGTTGAGAATGTTCCTTTTTTAACGGAACTAGGTGCTGCAGCAAGCACAGTGGTTGTATTATTCACCTCCGACCAAAGTATTCCTGGTTAGGTTCCCGAACAGGATTTTAGCGCATGCAAATAGTACCGGACGATACCGCTGGTCGGCAGGTTTTCTCGGCGATCTTCCGATTTCCACGCTCCTTTATTCCGAAGCTGCTCCATACTTACCTCATGCCACCTCTCACCAGCACTCAAGGTGGCCATCTGGGTAAACATATTTTACACGTTCCAGTCCAAGAAGTGTGGAGAACTAAGGGCGACATAGTGCGCGCATCAAGACTTATTGTACAGTTGTGCGAGCAGCCTAGAGCAGCACGGAAGACCACAGTACATGTGGTCCAGAGATGCTGGGATGCTTGCTGGAGACAGAGGTAGTGCCGCTCATCTCCGGACACAACTTTCCTCGACCAGACAATGGAAAGTGCTAGAGCGTTTTCTCCCACATCCTGGACGCGGCCTCCTTGTACAGGCGCGCTCAACAGTCGCCGAAAACTTTATCTGCCCTCTTTCCCTTCCCTTCCTTCCTGTCTTCTTCCCATCACGTCATACACCGCAGTTTTCGCGCCTCTGAATATTCGTGGTCAAGCTAGCTTTAACAGCTTTTACTCTCCTCACAAAGAATCCTTCACGTGTTCCAGTTACTAACTTGGCAATTCAGCATTTAATCATCGATTGGAAAGCTTTCAACAACGCTGTACTTAGCAAGCTTCACAACAAACAAATACGAACCTTGAAACTAACACAGACGTCTTCGTTTTTGGGTCACATAACCATTTAGTTAACTAAGCGCCCCTATTGTAATATGTCTAAATAATAGAGAACTGATTCGTGTACATGTGTACTGTGCTATATGCGACAATTTTTTTTTTTTTTTTTTTAGCAATGTATTCCTGTCTTCAATGCTGCTCATTGCATATTGGCAAGCAAGAAGTAATCTCATGAGTTTATGGCGTCCGCTGCGCATTATTTCATATTAAGAACTTGAAAAGTCTATACAAGAACGTTGAAAAATATAAAACCAATATTTAAATAACTATGTTACGAAATGGCGTAAGTCAAAGAACGCAAAACTTTAGAAAGAGTCTCTTACAAAGTACAGTCTATATTTCGTGTGCTTATAAGTAACAATACAGCACTGACTGGGGATTAAAAGTTAAATTTAATTAAAATGTGAATAGTAGAAATACTGACTGATACACTTTTCATACTAAGTGATTCTTTTCTGCCAAATCTTCTAAAACAAATTTATTCCTATGTGTAATGGAATACTTTGAGGTCTAAAGATGCTGCAGTGCATTATTTGTTCATCTAGATAAAGCAGAGTTCAATATACGTATATGTTAGCAATAAGCGTGTCAGCTCCCACGACGGAAATAATTGAACACATTTTATATATTAATTTGAAAGCGTCAGTAACAATTAAACACTAGCCAGTTAAAAATACTAGCGAAAACGTAACTTTACCGTGTGGTTGGTACAGAAATTATTATTGTTTTCTGCTGCTGCAGTCTGAGTCTACCTCCTTTTACTCTTCTGCAGTTTTGCCCAGTCAAATGCGCGGTGGAACATGGTAGATGTCCCTCGTCTTCTTATCCTCCCAGAATCTCTTCATGATTTCACTACGTTGTTTCTTACGTTCGTCAAACTATTTCTTGTCTCTCTTATTATTAGAATTCTGTGAAAATTTATGCTTGTAAATTAATTATCCAAGTGCAGTACAATCATGTATGTTTTCTCATAACTTCATGCTCCATCATTTCTACTCTTTCAAGATAGTTATTTTTTTAATCCTAAACGGAAACATATATCGAAAAACGCTTGCACAGTTTTGTTAAAAACAGTGTATACTGTGCTTTTATTTTTTTCAAGACAAAACATCTAATGGTTTCAGCTAATTATGCATCTAAGGAAATCCTGGTTAATGAACAAACTAGCCAACACTAAATAAATTTTTTGTCTAGAAAAAAATTATACCATACAACAAAAATTATTATTACCAGCAAAATTTTGCAACAGTTATTCGATATCTGCTTTTGTTTACGAGTAAGAAAATAATTTTCGTGACGACAGTCGAAACGATGGATCATGGCCAAGTTCATTTCTCTTAGATCCTCCTTAGTTTCTTCTAAACAGTTACACATTATATTCTTCGAGCTCTTTATGTTAAATTTTTTTGGTTAGTTTGTTGTCCATTCTGTGAGTCCGTAGAATTGTAGGCGCCTCTTGCGTGTGGTATTACTGAACCTGTCTCTTAACTTGTAGTTAAGGTCGGTGGTTTTTCTTTTATACTAATTCCATTTTTTTTCTTATATTGGGCTATAGAGTTTCTAAAGATTTTCCCATTCTTGTTTTCCCATTTCTGCAACTTTGTAGTAACCCTTCAGGGATACGGTTTCTGATGCGTATGAAATCTCTTTTTATATCATTACAGCTTTGATTCTGTGTATTGGACCCTAGATTTTCTTTATGAATTGGACCAGTGTATACGATTGTTGAGATGACTGTATGTGAATGTTTTACAATTTCTGTCAATAGACAAACAATGTATTATTCATTTTACGACTTTTATACGTGCAACTTTCACAGTGTCGGCCCAAGCAACGGCCGTTGTGATGAGTATTTTTGAAAAGAAAGCTAATGTAGAATAGGAGATCAACAGCCAGATTGCCTTTCTGGTCACAAAGTACAGTCGATGCACACTACGAGTTCTTGGAAGACCATTATACTTAGTTCAATACGTGAAGGCATAAAGTGAAAGATGTTCGCTGCGCACCTCCGGGTTACCGGTTACCACTCCACTTGGGGTAGATGTAACTTTGACGTGTTAGCGTTTCTTTCATCACATCAATGTGACTTCAAGCTATCACTACACCCTTGTGTCTTCCATATAGTCACTTTATTTTAATCACTTCACCCTTTGTTTTCTATATAGCGCATTTGTAGCTGTACCTGGAATGTGTCATTCATAGCTATACTATATGCCACTTGTAACGTATGTATAAATATTCTTCAGATTTCGATCAGTTATGCCGAAATTATTTTAGTCATATACCGTGTTATTATAAATACTGGCTTTGTATGACTGATAATTTTTTCGTTACACTGTTTCAAATCTGATAATGTTTAAGCATGTTTTACTGATACCTTATAATTGAGTAGTCCAATTTCAAAAATCGTCTAGTCCATCGCCAAGGAAAAATAAATTGTGAACAGTTTTGTGTATCTTTTAAATGTGCGCTGAAGTTGACGTGATGATAGTTTCCACAACTCGCATTATTCAATAACAGATACACTTTGAAAAACTGCTTTGGCCATGTCACAAATGGACTTGCAAATCAGATTTTTTGCGATTTGCGCAGTTTTAGTGAAAGTGGACAAGACGAGTTTTGGAACTGGACTACTCAATTGACGCAGAGTCTACTGATAAATAACACCGTCCAATTTACATGAAAGATGAAGTAACAAGTGCCAATTCGGAAAAGTTGAGTTTCAACTATATCATGGCTAGTTATTGTTACCTTTCATTCACCACATGGCGCATGTCCAATTCATTTAGTTTAATCAGTTCGCCGTGTTTTGCAATACCGTTGTGCTACTTTACTTTATAGGAGTTTCTCTAAATGTCCTCCTCCATCTTGGATGTAAGTTTACAGTAATATACTGTAGTAGCCTATACTTTGGAAAACAACAATGTTCAGTGGCGACTGGTGCATTGCTGTCATTCAGGACTGCAGCTGTTGACAACTGTGTTTATTGACACTGTAGCTGACATGCAGGTGCCTCTTATTACTGAGTGATTGCAGAAGGTCCAGTTACCAGTAGAACTTTAATGACCATGAGCAGAGACATACGAAGCTCACGTTACTTTCTGACAACAGACGAGACTACAAGCGCTTGTACGCGTTCACTCGACGTCTCCCATTGGATGACAATGTCGTTGCCTGCTGTACATATCGCTTCTGGCCAATAATTAAGAGTTATTTTTATTGTAGTAGAGTAGCCGACCTCCTGTGAAGAGGACACGCACGTAAATGACATTACCTAGAGGCTCGTGGCCGACGTAATTACATATTGTGCTCTGTCATGTAAATGGCAATGGAGTCTAGTCTGTCATCAATAGGGACCCTGTATTTTCACGAAAAGAATTTTGCCCCAGTTTGTTACAGTGTCTTACGTGCACATCTGCAATTCTGCTTCATGGTTATTGGCAGTGTGTCTATGTGAAGAGTCGTATATCATTTTACTGAGCCAATTATAAAAACTTTACTGTAACACCACACGTCTGTGATTTGCCGGTAGAATCTCAAGGCTCGTGACTGTTAAAATATCCAATCATTGACCACGAAGCAGAACTGCAGATGTGCACGTAAGGCACGATAACAAAGTGAGGCAAATTTTTTTTCGCGAAAAATAAGGGTCCCTGATCATCAAATAACAAAAACTATGCACGTGTCTATAGTCACCCGTCTGCATGCGTGCGTCAGGAGTATACAGTTACGGAAATATGCAGACCTTATTAGCAAAAACTCGCCCAGCCACGGCAGTCTTCTTGTATGCGTGAAGAAAAGTTTAGATGTTGACTGAATGAGAGAATGAGAGATTTTGGTCAGCACTTAACATCGAGGTCGTCTACCGCTGGTGAGGGGGACGTGAGTATGGAGCAGCGCCGGAATGAAAGGGCGGGGGAAACGGGAGATTCCCGAGAAAACCCGCCGACCAGCGGCATCGTCCGGGGATCGAACACGGATTTCTTTGGTAGAAGGTGAATGGTCTGACCATGTTGGTCATCGCGGCCCCTTAGATTTTGAAACGAGTGTTTTGTAACAACTGCTTTCAAGTGTTCCCATAAATTTTAATAGAATAGAGTCTGGAGAATGTGTAGCATATTCGCAAGTCCCTACATGACATACCTACTTGTTAATAAATATTTCATTAATTAATTGCTTTTTGCTATCCTGCTAAAATGTGACTCTGCATTATCACACATAAATCAGAAACGTTGTCCGAAAATTCGTGAAAAAGGTTTTGAGGAAATCCGTTTGTAAGTGTGTTATAATCCATCAGTAAGAAGCATAAATTCAATTATATTAACGCCATGTGTATCTGGCCATGCACTGACACTGAATGATTGTAAGCGCCATAATGGATTCCAACAATAAACCGTTTAAATAGTAGAAATAACTTATCTGGTTGATAGATAGCGAACACGTTTATAACTTTTTAAACATCAAACAAGAATAATTTGTCTGCATGTTTATGCTACGTCACATTGTAACAGGAAACACAAAATTAGGACAAAGAAATATAGAAATTAAAATTAGGAAATGAGACAGTTGTACTACTGCGAAGACATTTTTGAGATAAAAATTTTACTACGGTAATTATAAGCATGTACATTATTAAAAAAACCTCTATATCATGTTTGTTTGAGGAAGTATTGTAGTACAAACGGAAATTAATAGTTAACATAGTCATACATATTATTTTAACAATATCTACTATTATGACGTAATTTGGAATTTGTCATAAGCGGCCGTGGTGGTGTAGTGGTTAGAGCGCACTCCTTCAACCAAGGCGATCCGGGTTCAAACCCCGGTGGGTCTGGTTCCTGGATTTTTTAATATGGGAATCGTACCGGACTCTGTCGTTGATCGATATGTTTTCTCGAGGTTCTCCCGCTTCCCTCACCCCCACCATTCCAGCACCTCTCCATTATAGGGACTCGCCTAGGGCCATCCTCTGGGGCCTACAGTCTTATGTCTGCAGTCCGGGGTGTGGTATCCTGGTGCCATCAGGTATCCTCCCATACGATTTTTATTCACACATGTTTATTGTCATCAAATTTCATGAAGGATATTTTTAACTAATTCCAGCCGTAATAAGTTATAGATGCAACATTTCTTTATAATCTACAGTTCCGCCAGACTATATAGTAATACAGACGCGATATGACGAAGCGGTTCGTTTGGCACAGATGAACTTGACAGCTTATTGGCTGCCCGAGGTTGTTGATGCCAGCCCCGTATCTGTTTGGCTCCTGCGTGTTACGAGTGAGTGAGAGAGTTTGGTCAGCGCTTAACATCGAGGTCTTTAGCGCTTCTGAGGATGGAGCAGTACCGGAATGAAAGGGCGTGGAAACGGGAGATCCCCGAGAAAACCCGCCGACCAACGGCATCGTCCGGCACGATTCTCACATGCGAAACTCCTGGGCCTGACTCCGCCGGGAATCGAACGCGGATCGCCTTGGTGGGAGGTGAGAGGTCTAACCTCTTGGCCACCGCGGACCTCTGCGTGTTACGACAGGTTGTTAGAGACAATGGTATATCGCGAAATGTTTTGTGTCAACATACCCTTAAAAACGATGTAATTAATTACAACACGTATGCTTGGCTGATGTATGTCTGACACAACGTAGCCGTATGCAGACCAATAATAGGCATCAAACGTTACAATAGCGGGATTCTTATTGGCTCAGACAAATAGAGCCAGTAGGTGTTTCCGCCATATTACTGGCCACGGGAGCAATTTTTCTGGTATGTGTGACTGAGTTCGCTGTCCTACCGGCTATGTCACTTCTGTATTCTTAGATATTCTGTGACTCCATCACTGTCATTGCTAGTCCACAGTTTCTCACAGGTTGCGCCACTAAGCTACCCGGAACGAAACACGGCTGAATGATTCATAACAACAAGCTGCTCCACTCGGTCACCAGATGAACGGAATGTCGGCGTCAACTCCTCAGCGCGTGTGGCGGGACAGCTGATGACTCAACAAGTGACCACGGATGTTCTGGGGGCGACAGCTATGTTTCACGCCAGATATCGTAAGAGAGATAGGGCCAGGGTGCTGAAGCTTCCTACCTGAGGATGTCGGAGCGGTGATCTATAACTTGGCCTACTTCTGTCGTCACAGCTCTCGGCGATCTCCTTCCTGGGATTCGAAGGCGGAACTTTCACGTGGAAAACCGACTGCGTTACGCAGACGTTACCTCGGGCACTGTATTAATGACATATTCTAAACACGCAGGAATCAGACGATTACTCAAAGAAAAGTTCACGTTACAGCACTGTTTTCCGGATGAATTTTACTTCCGTACATAAGTGTATATTAACTCATTTTTATTAACTCACTTTCTTGTTAGTTTGTCTGTTCGGTAACAATGATATGTTCGGTAGCAGTGAACAATGTATTTGTATAAGGTTTCATTACTCGATTTCTTGTCTGTCTGTCTGTTCGGTACAAATTTTGCAATCGATTTTTAACTGACTTCCCAGTGAGCTAGACACTTGAAACCATAAACATAGTTCAGAAAATGATAACAATGTAATCTACGAGAGGGGAAAATGTTGAAGAAGATTACTTTAAAAACAAAATTATCATAATTTTATGTATGTTGTGTTTTAAAAAGATAATTGGTTGCAACATTTTGTACACAAACCTAAAAACAAAACAAAATTATAAAATAAATAATTTGAATCTACCGCGTTTTTAAAACGGACTAAGAAGTAAGAAAAAAATTAATTCTCCAATGAAAATACTTGTGGGATTTAAAACGAAGAACCGGGGGGAGGGGCACATGCAATTGATAACAGTAAGGAGTGTACTGAGTAGTTGTCGTTGTAGTTGAGAAAAGTCATACTACAGTTCATATAATTTGCAATGCAATAAAACTGTTAGTGACTTAGGTGAACTATTCAAGTATCAGTTACCACCTATTGTATACGTCCCTCATTTTTCGTTTTAAATATTGTACATTTTTAATAAGAAAATTATTTGTTATTTTTAATCCGTTTTAAAAATTTGTTATATATATAAATATATACATATATATTAATTTAAAACTATTTCGTTTTATTTGTGTTCTCTGGTTCCAGAATCGAAGCCTTAATTGAACAGTTTTCTACCTATTGTTAGCCGAATGAATTACGTGCTTAAATTATCGGAGCGATATGAAGGATCTAATAGGTAAAATTATATAAAATATATATAAACCCATACGATCATCCACCGTATCCAAAATTTATTTTTTTGACTGTACGTGTTGAGATAACTCGAAAATATTTCTGTATAATTATAAATTAATGCATATGTAGAAATGACTAAAGCTTTGTTGAATTAAATTTCTATTTTGCTTTCTTACTTTTGGTGACGTAGGTGAGGAAAGTTTGCCTTTTCTTCCTTTGAAACACATACTGGCAGATACATCAAGGCAATACAGACAAAACATTACATAAAAATAACAAGCAGTCAACTATCATAGCATACAGACAAATAAGTATGTGAGAAAACATAACACCGCAAACATTTACACATGCACACACAAACACATTTACGAAAAAATTAAAAAGATCCAGTGAAACTATCTGGTTATGAAAAGAGTTTATAAAAGTAGTGTAGATCTCTACTTGCGTTGCGACGTTTTCTAGACAGTTCCAGATTTGGCAGCTGTATACAGAGAAGATGCCAGAAATTAAATAATTTCTGTGTTGGATTAGGCGCAACAACAGGGGTTGGGGGCGTGGCCATGGTATATTACCCCCCTCCCCAAAATCATTAAAGCTGGATCAAACCCCAAACATGCTTGTCAAACTACAGTAATTTTACATGTTCTATATTTTAGAAATATTATGTACAGTTTAAAGTCATTTTACGGATCCAAAACTCTATAATATAAGGTGCTATTGTACTTCCCTAACCAATACAATTAAAGCAGCAGTTGCCCACGTCCTTCAGAATTTAAGTTGCCATGCCCCTTGTGTGGAGGAAGATCGCTTTTACCGTAATTGTCTACGGTACAGTTAATGCGCTTACGAAAACCTCGCTCGATCTACTCGACAGAGTAGACATTACTCTAAAATCGGGCAAGAACCTCATGTGATAGAAGTCCACCGGCCCACAAGAGCTCTTAATATTCAACTTGATCGTTACTCGGCATCCACACAGGTCTACCTGCTCGGGAGAATGATAGGGTACAGTCGCCAGCAGACAAAAAATAGGAAAGCCCGCTTTAAAAGTAAACAAACACAGACTCCCGCGTACATAAACAAAAGAAAATATATGTTGTAAGGTGTTTTAGTGCGTTTTCACAAAAAAAATTATGTCGAAATGTAGTTTTTTTTTTTTTTTTTTTTTTTTGCTAGAAGAGAAGTCTGGAGGAGTTTATGAAGCAAATATGTCGCCAGAGGAAGTAATGTAATTTTAAATTGTTAAGTCTTCTAAACAAACACATTTTTAACACTTTCAGTTTATTTGCATATCTTTAGCAGAGGTTATGTGTCAGAGAACTTTCACTTTGCAATCCCTTATTGCCATGTAAATTTTTGGGGGCCAGCTTTAGCATTTTTTGCACAATATACATTACTAGTACGCAGTTGTAATGCTAAACGTATATTGTACCAGTACAAAAGGATATTCTGCTTTGTTCTAACCTAGTCTAGTAACACAGGTCTGACAGATCGACGACTGAAATATACAGATTCAGCAGATTTTGCCTTATTTTTAAAAGGCCGCCAACATACTACGCTTCAAATTTATGACCGCTCGGGAAAAGCCGTTCAGCATCCAGTGACTGAGTAGATCCGACCACGTGACCAATACTATCGAGTAGATTATACCTACTACGTTATCGTAAATGCCGATGGAGCACTAAGTATCATGATTTTTAATTTATTTTTTCTGGAATACATGAAACCGTTAGTATAATAGATATTCAATACCCAGACTATTAATTTTTTGTGCAATAAGTTTATATTATTGCCAGATTAATCTAGTCTAATATTCTAGAACAATCTCTCAGATATGCCAAAGTAAATTATGCTTCAGTTAGCTTGATGATTTAAGTTCTATATGAATTGGTTTTGAGGTAGTTTTCTTACCAAAGGTAAATATGTAAGAACCTTCACTAAGAAACCTAATTTTGTTTGCAAATGAAAGCTGATATTTACAAGGTTCGTGCTTCAGACAGTAAATGAAAAACCCAGTCACGACTGAAGCTGCAGCGGTTTTCTAACAAGAAGTCTTAGGTATTTGTTTGCATACCCGTCATTACCGCTTACTTACTCGCTAATTTTATTCCTTGACGACTTCCTCTACTCCTAGTTTACGTTACTATGTCTGGCACGTAATTGTCGTAACCACAGCCTACCTGGAAGCAGCCTGCTCACGTACAATCCAGTACGACGTCGTTCTCATGAGGAAAGTCGCTTCTCCCTTCACTGCTGACCCTCCGGCTAGTTGCGTCTCGTAATTACCTCCCCCCTCCTTCCGCCCCTCTAAAGATGGTTACAGCATCCCGCGACATTCAGCCATCTTCCTTTCACATGCCTCTACCATGTGCACGGTTCCTAACAACAACATCTGCAGTTCTCCATGACGCTTGTTTCACACGACGCAGAGTCAGGGATGAACTAGTGCAAGATGCCAACCTTAGCGATTAATTAAGTAGTAAACTTTCACTAAACTACATGTCCCTCTTATCCAATTTTACAGAAAAATAAAAAAAAACCTTATGTGTTGGCATACTAACGAAAATTAAATACAGCATTATTGCTGTTGTTCGTCGTTGTAACTGTCAAATTACGGTATTTACTATGAGACATGTAAATATAATATTCCGTCCGTTGTTAATAAAACAAATGATCATATCTGATTTCTAAAGAATATTATTGACGTTCTGCTTTTTCTAACTCTATAGGTAGTAAACTTGTCGGAGGAAGCGTTTCGTAACTGTACGTCGTCCAATAGACAGCAGCTGTCGTGACATTGTTATGCATGCACAGCGCCAATGGTGTGGTGGTCATGTCCCTTTTTGAATGATTGTTCAAAGAGACAAGTATTTATTTTTAATGAATCTGACTACATGTTTGTATGTAACTCACTAACCTCACATCTCAAATATATTTACCTCATCATCAGATTTGTGTGGGTGTGTGTGTTTTGAAATGTTTGCTCCTAATTTCTTATGCAAGATCTTCCCGAAGGAACTTCTTGGACGAAACGAGAAGAACCGAACATGTCCTATTATTTTAAGTACGATGAAAGTCGTATGGAACTAGTGATATTCGTCGTTATATAATAGTCTTGTGAGATAATCAGAAATCTATGAAAAGATGAATACAGACGTAGCTAAGTTACTACTAGAACTTTAGGCCAACTGTTTTTACGATAGTTATTTTTTAAGTCTAAACGAAAGCATATGTCACAAATATGTTTGGCAGTTTTGTTTAAAAGGTTTTTTTGTCGTGATAAGTAATTTTTACAAGATCAGAATAATTAAACAGTTCCTACTAATAAGCCAATTAAGGAAAATGTCGTTAATTACGTAATTAGCTGAAACCTAGAGTGAATGCGTTCCAAATACTCAACATTAGCACTCGTAAACTCTCTCGCACTCGCTCCCAGAATCCCCACAAACAATTTTGAAATGCACCCGTGTTCGCACTTAAACTCAACTGTCAACACTGCAATCGCTGGTATCGTGCATCCAGTGTCTTGTTCTCAAATATTATTTATAATTATGATTTACCATGCCTGGGAATGTACTGGCCGCGAAATGTGAGAGCCGTAAACAAAATATAATACTTCATGGAATACACAAAGAGTGTGCACAGAGTATGCATTTACATACACTCGCTATACACTCATTCGCTCGCTCACACTCACACTCTGCAATACAGAACAACACTCTCTGACGTCACCTCCCTGCGAGAGTGTGCGAGTGCGAATATTTGTGCTATTTGGAACACGGCCTACATGCTGTCTTGAAAAAATTAACCAACGTGGCGAAAACCATTTTAAACAAAAATGCTAAACTGCTATAGTTTAGGCTTAAAAAACATCGCAAAACAATAGAAAATAGGAACAATTCACTATGTACTTTGTAGCGAGGTCATTAGAGATGGAACAAATTGTTAGTATAGACAAGAAACTGGGAAGGAAACTGATATCGTCGTTAAATATGAACCATCCCAGCATCCGCCTGAAGTGATTTTAGGAAACCAGGAGAAACCGAAATCAGAACTGTCGGTCCTCAAGTGGGAGTCCAAAGCGTTGCCGTTGCTTCACCTTACTCGGTCAGAAGAAAGCAGATAAATTAAACATCGCCTGTAATAAATCACGTCTTCTCTTGCAGCCATCGTGTACGCAACTTGTTGTGCAATATGATTATTTCTCGCGAGATTGCTTGCCCGAAGTTGAAGTAATGGCCATACTATTTTATTTCACAATATCTTGGCCATTTGCTGTATACAAGTGCTATCAACTAATTCTGAAAGCGAAGTGCTGTAAATGTGAAACAACTTGTTTCGAAAGAAATTTTACTTTTAATTTCACGCACAGCAGCAGAGACCGATACGTTTCCTAAATGCGGAAAATCGGGAGAGACATTGCCGGATATCGAGACTGGACTTTCAGCACTGGCAGGAGACAAGAGCTCCAACCACTACACTACCACGGCCCCCACAGTTATCCATTTACCGTTTATATAATTACTTTAGGAACCACTACACCACGACGCATGCCTCATGTTACAATCTGGAACTCTCACTGTGCGGATTTCACTATGTCGATCATTTCGAGGATATTCGCCTTAATACCAGTGAATATTTTAGAAGCCATTGAAATACATAACTGGACATGTGTTTATGTTCTTACCATGCGCGCACCTCACAAGTAGATTGCCTTGATGATAGATGGACAGCTTGCCTGCACTACCTCATGTTCAGAACTAAATGGAGGGAATATCTGCATGTTGACATGCCTAACTGCACGTATGTTAACGTAAATTATCACAAGCCATGTCGGAACAACCTACTTTTAGCTTACTTCGTTTGTTTAGAAATATTAAAAATAACATAACTACAGCACTCTGGTAAAATGCCTTGCCTTGCTTTCAGCTCATATATAAGTAAGATCCAACTGTTACTCGTTTAAACTATGTTTTTTTAAGTTAGTATTAACGCTGGCCTGTCTTAGCCAGTGTGCGACTTAATCTGAAGGTATTTAACATACGTAGTGTTAAAGCGCTACAATAAGAAATTTTATTATTATTATTATTATTATTTTTGGAAATTATGTTGTGATTCGTAATTGGAAAACTAAACACTAGGGTTGAGACCCCATTTTAATGTGCAGGTAACTGTGAAACGTGAAAATCTTTGGAAGTCAAGATCGCTTTACATCACAATCGTGAATTGAGTAAGGTTTGCTGACGTTATATTTAATATAATTTCAGGAAACAAAAAAAAATAATATTATTAATCGTGGTTTTTCTATAGTCAAAAGACAAAAAAAAAACACACCTTTTGTACCCGTATTTGACAGATGCATTTTCCAAAATGAAGAGTAATTCTGAATAATGATTTAGCTTAATTTAGTAAAAAATACCTTGTTAAATTTATATTTAGATCTGTTAATGCAATCTTTACCACTTTCCCTAGTTTAATTTTATGTACTATTTTAATTAATTCGTCTTTAAACGAACACTAATTGTGACGAAAGATTACACAAGACTAAATGTAATAACATATCCTCGACAGCGGCGCTATTACAGGCGGTTACACACAACTTTACACAATTACATGTATTGGGCGTGGAATCAGAAATGACCTTTCTTAAGAATCCGTATAAATCGAAATCAAGTTGACCGGAGTCGGGACTCGAACCAACATCCTCCCGCATGCGAGTCCAACTTGTAACTGTTGTGACCTCTCTCGGTGCAATTCTTCAAAAGAACTTGTTATTGCACTTGACTAAATGAAAAGTAGACTGATAAATCTATGTAGTCAAATGTTTCATCTAAACAAATCAAAATACTTACGTATCAGCGATGTCATATTTTAAAACTTGTAACCGGGAATCAATCTCACAGTTCTGATTCTCTGTGAATTCATCAAGATAATATTATGATGAGTAACTCGGCCTCTGTAAGGGTGCTCTCTCTCCCTCTCTCTCTCCCTCTCTCTCCCTCTCTCTCCCTCTCTCTCTCTCCCTCTCGCTCTCTCCCTCTCTCTCTCGTTCTCTCTATTAGACCCTATAACACGATATATGTTCTTGGAAATCACTTCTCATAGTAGGGATCCTGAATTTTTGCGAAAATATGTGTATATCAGCGACATCTGCAACATTACTTCATGGTGTGTAGCAGCGTGTCTGTGCAGAGGCGTCGCTTATTTTACTGTGCCGATCGGAATAAGGGGCCGCGGTGACAGAATTTTCAGACCATTAGCCTCCCACTAAGGCGATCCGGGTTTGATTCCCGGCGAGGTCAGTCCCCGGATTTTCGCATGTGGGAATCGTGCCAGACGATGCCGTTGGTCGGTAGATTTTTTCGGGAATCTCCCGTTTCCTGCGCCCTTTCATTCCGGCGTTGCTCCATACTCACCTCACGTCACCCCTCACCGGCGCTGAAGACCTCGATGTTAGGCGCTGACCAAAATCTCTCACTCAATCGCCAATCGGAATACGGTTACTGAGACCCCACACGTCTGGGATATGCGGTTGGAACCCAAGTTGCGAGGAAGCCAAATCATCCAATCATTGACTATGAAACACAATTACGCATGTACACGTAAGGTACTGAAACAAGTTGGAGTATAAATATTTTCGCGAAAATTCAGTCACTATCTATGAGGCCTCGACATCCGCCCAAGAACCAGGAGATGCTTGCTCATCTTCTAGCTTAGCAGCATTAGGAGACAGAATTTTTCTACAATGTGCGCTACATAGCTACTGGTGAAACATGAGCTGCTACACTGTAAAAATATTCCTAAATAACAGTGGAAGTCTTTAACTTCGTACACATTATGGCACACTTAGCATTCTTCAGCTTCTAAATAGAGCAAATGTTGAGCTTTGTTGCTGTACAAATCTGAAAACATCAGTATTCAATCCAAAAATGTATAGAAACGTTACTTTTGACACACGTGAAACCAATTTACCATGTATACTTTCTTAATACCTATCTTACCTCTCACCGACGACGACGCCAACCATGTATCCCATCACAACTGTTGCTAAAAATGTATAAAATAATACTGGATAATATTCTGATCCTGTAGAGCCTAAACCGCGCGAGCTCGAACAGCACGTATAGACCACAGGAAAATGGCGGCATTGTCGTACAGTTCAGCAGTAGTAAATTAAGATTCCGATCTAAACCAACACGTCTAAAATATTTTTATTCTTGTATTTATTATCGCTGTGAAGAAATAAAATTTAACCGACAATAAAGTATCAATTAAGTTTTCTAAAGTTTGCAATATATTTACTACCAACTGTATGAAAATTCTGCTTTAACACAATTATCAGTGTTAAAGAAGAGAGTAGTTTACTTATAAGTGTAATTATTTAAATTATATTTTTGTTCTGCGATAAAATAGATGCATAAATTTTGGAAGAGTTTCAATTTTACTGTTATATTAATGCTCAGCATAAAAACCTCGTTTGAAATCATATGTCAAATGTAGATTTTCATTGAAACCATAAAACTTCAAAAATTGATCCCCTCCAGGCCTTGGTTCCGACGAGATTCACGAAGACTTTCAGTACAACATTTGATATACATCAGAGAGATTAAATTTTAGCAAAACATAAACCATTAATATGACATTATTTTCACTGACAGTTTGTTTTTGCCATATACTTTTACTACGCAACAGTATTGGTTTCATTACATTAGTTGTAAAACAGTATAGTTTAAGTATCTAAATTTTTTATAATATTAATTGTAACACCGTTTAGTATCAGTGCACAAGTATTTCCATTACAAGACCGCATACATGTATTGAGAAACTTATGGATTTTTTTAAAGTACTGTTACAAGTTTGAGAACACACAAACTTTATATGTGGGCAATTCCCATGAATTCTTTGGGATAGAGGTCTATAATTACAAATAAAAGAGTTAAATTAAGTACTGGATTTAATAGCTCACAAAGCTACCTTCCTCTAGCACTTCCAATAGCGAACTCTCTCCAAATCTCACGATTCGGCCTTCTTATACTCAGTGAAACAGTCGGGGATTTACCGCATTACAGGGGTCTAAAAATAGATATTTCATCATGTTTCGGACATGCTTTTAGTCACGTAGGCCACCCTCGAAGGGTTAAGACGCAGTTGGGACAGGTATCTATGACGTAGGTTAGGCGGGTTTCCCACTATGAGCCACCCGGGCTTTGAGTCATCGGCCAGCCCTCAAGGTGTTACGAAACAGCCGCCGACCACTGGCCTCCAGGAACATGGCACGCAACA